>JAQFVV010006642.1:265726-573963 GCA_028023455.1 Epiperipatus broadwayi
ATGCCCAAAGTTGGTTTACATTTGACTAATTAAATTTATCATTTCCATTTCTGATTAATTAACCTGTTTTCCAAATCAAAGATATATTTAAAGATAAATTTAAAGATATAATTTTATTTCCAAATCTTTTTAAAATTTAGTTTTAAAATACTTTTTCTTTAATAAAGTTTTATTTTAATAATTTTTCATTATCTGTGCGATTTAATATATAAGAGTTTAAGATGATATTTAATTTCAATTTTTAATTCTTAAAGAAAATTTTTAAATGCGAACTTTTTATTTTACTTTCATGTTTAATAAAAAAAAAAACAACAACAATGTAACGAACATCTGTGCTCGTTACATATCAGTAAAGTTACTTAAAAAAAATGATCAAAAAAAAAATATTTTACTTAGGGTTAGTAATTACAGTACACGATTGACAAAGACATTTACAAAACATCTGGTTAATAATTTTACAAAAAGACTATATACAAAAAAAAAAATGTTTACTATCGTTTTCCAAGGACCATTTACGTTCACCTCCTCCCGACCAGAGTTCTAACTTTTTTTTTTTATCCATTTTATTTTTACACACGGCATGACAACCAAATTTTATAAATTATTTATTTAAATAAGGTTGCATTGAGATAAATATGTTTTAAGAAATAATGGGTTTAAACGTGTATATTTGCCGCACAATTATAAACACCACCAACTTATTTATGACTGATTGAAATGCATACATAGGGTTACACTGAAGTAATTCCCAAAGGTACTCATCGTAAGGCACCACATTTCGATCATAAACTTACGTGGCTGTGCGCACCTATACACATTAAAGTATAATTTATATTACAACAACAAAAAAACATATCAATCGCAACCTTTTGACTTTCTTTTTAACGAAATACAGTTTAAAATTATTTATACTTTCTCGTGTTTAATATATGTGCTATTTCTTTCTGGCAGTGCTTTTATCAGATTTAAAGTATACGACTTTATGTAAACAGATAAAAATATTTCATTTTGACAAAATTTGCTCAGGGTATTTGTGGTTTATTAAAGATCGGCCCAAGTTGGTTCACCATTGTAACGATCCAGAGCAAGGGACGCCATCTAGGCATTTGAACCTAGAAAAATTTATAGAGTAGGCAGATACATAAGTAAAAAAAAAAAAATTTTTTTTTTATATTTTGGTTCCGGTCGCTAGCCCATGTCACTAGCTCAGTGGAATAGCAGAGATTTAATAATATAATCTAAGAGTATATAAAAAAGAATAAAATAAGCCACTGCCAGTAATTAACATACAATTATTTATTTATGCACATATATATAAGATTTAAAATTATTTTAGTATTAGTTTTACATTTTAACATTTAACATTATTTTTAACTTTGATTTTTTGACTTTAATTTACATTTAATTACTATTATATTCTAATTTTACATTTTAATTAAGTTCGCACAGATGGGATTATAAAAGCTTGTTTTAAGATGTTGCTATAGATTGGTTACATAGATTACACGGTTAAAAACATTTCAAAAGAAACATAAACGATCAAAATACAAAATTATTGACTACTGACAATTGCGGAGGGAAATTTATATGTAACCCAATAGTATTCACCATAAGATACTTGCATTGTCACCAATAACTTAAAAGACATCCGAATAAATACATTTTAGATACTCACCGTAAGGTATCATTATTTATCGAATGTCTATATATTTTGATCAAATATGAAAACCCAAAACATACTTAACCGATAACCAATCCATGCAAGCGTCTATAAACAACTTAAATTTAATGCATTTTTATTTAGGGTCAAGTATGAATAGACCACATAGATTTGCTTTTGAAAATAAACATTCTATCCCTATTTAACCTTAGGTTAAAATTCGTAGTCAAACCAGCATCAATTCATCTGATATATCGATGTATTCAATGTAATAAAATACGGCAGCACAAAAAGATTAAGAAAAGACATTGACTCTCAATCAGATAGGAATATTACATCTATCCAATGAGAAGAACAATAAAAAAAAACTCCATAGAAAGGAACTGCGTTCTCCGTCTTATAATTCCTTCCATAGGCAAACAGAAGTGTGCGGCGTATGAAGCGATTCTGCCCGTAGCGAATCAATATTACATCTACTAATCACACCAATATATCCAATCCATTGACCCAATCTAACAACGACACAAATAACCTAAGATTACCCTTCCCTAATATAACTTTACAAATCTATACAGCCATTCACGCCCGACTTAAGTTTAACATTGATATATTTTAATTTATCGGAAAACAGAAATCATAAATAAACTTAAAGAACAAAATTAAATAAATGGAAATGATTTTACACAAATAAATAAAAAATACATCAAATAACATTTTAACTACTTTAGTCAGATAGGAAACTAATGCAATTATTTTAAATACGAAAAGTTTTTAATTTAATGTTCATTAATTGTAAAGTTCTTACGGTTTTAAACAGTTCATCTTTATCAGTCGTTTGTAAGTTTGAACGGGAATTCCCACGCCATCCTCAAAAGATTGGTATCCATTTAGCCATTGTTTTATTTATTCATTTGGAGGTTTTTTAGTTCAATTGGTCCTCAATGGAGGAAACGATAGTTCATTTCTCTTTTCTTTAACAGCTGAAAGAATTGACCATGCATCTGTCAATTCCTTCACCTCAACTCCGTACTAATACATATAGTCACATCGTAATAATCAATAATTCACTAGTCACTAATTAATAATTTCCAAATTTTCCTTTTATACGTATTCGAAGGATTGACTTAACATTACGTCATCGATGTGATGATCCTTTTCGTTGAAGTCCAATTTCCCAATGGATTTATTTCATTTGCTATAAGTTTCTATTGTTTTCCTATCTGACCTATGTTTTTACATTTAAATGCCCAAGGCTGGTTTACATTTGACTAATTAAATTTATCATTTCCATTTCTGATTAATTAACCTGTTTTCCAAATCAAAGATATATTTAAAGATAAATTTAAAGATATAATTTTATTTCCAAATCTTTTTAAAATTTAGTTTTAAAATACTTTTTCTTTAATAAAGTTTTATTTTAATAATTTTTCATTATCTGTGCGATTTAATATATAAGAGTTTAAGATGATATTTAATTTCAATTTTTAATTCTTAAAGAAAATTTTTAAATGCAAACTTTTGAATTTACTTTCATGTTTAATAAAAAAAAAACAACAACAATGTAACGAACGTCTGTGCTCGTTACAATATATATATATATGTTTGTAAATAATAAATTAAGTTTGATATCTGTATTTGTTCCACGATATATGAAATATTCAAATAAATATATATCTTTATCAAAATACAGTAAAATTCACATAAATTATATTATTTTTAGAAGTACTTTTGACTATACATCTTATAGTCTTTATCCACTATATAGCACTGAATAATCAAAATAAGACAACCTTTCACAATACCCATAGTTCAATTCAGATTCCCCACAATTCTGTTATTGTAACATTTGATGACTGCCGATTCAATAACATTTGACAATTTTTTGAAATCAACATAGCCTCTTTTATTTTCCATTTATTATGATAATGTTCAATTTGAATAATTTTCATATTTTTATAATCAAATTTAAATCCATATTAACAAGATTTATTATGATCAAATATAACAGATGATGAAGGTTTATTTACATTTATTCCTGATTGTTTTTCTTTTTGGATTCTATTATAGAAAAGCATATGCTCTTTTATACTCTTCTCCAATGTATACTTAGATTCACCAATATACTGTAAGCCACATTTGCATTCAATTTATATATACTACAATTTTGATTAAAATTTGAATTTTGAACTTTAGAGTTATTAAATAATCTATTTATATTATTTGTTGAGAAAAAAGCAATATGACACAAACCATTATAAATTTTTCTAATAAACTTGACCTGCTCATCCACTATAAATGGCATTAAAATCCATTTCATTTTGATATTATTTTTAATTTTATTATATTGTTAATTCTCTTTAAATTTTTTAATAATATTAATAATAGCATTTTTATTATAACCAGTTTTCAACAAATCATTAACAAATAAATGTACATTTTTTATTTTATCACTAGAATATTTGCATAATTTTTCATTTCAAAATAAGAATGATGCAAATATTCTAGTGATAAAATAAAAAAAGGTACATTTATTTGTTAATGATTTGTTAAAAACTGGTTATAATAAAAATGCTATTACTAATATTATTAAAAAATTTAAAAGGAATCAACAATATAATAAAATTAAAAATAATATCAAAATGAAATAGATTTCAATGCCATTTATAGTAGATGAGCAGGTCAAGTTTATTAGAAGAATTTATAATGGTTTGTGTCATATTGCTTTTTTCTCAACAAATAATATAAATAGATTACTTAACTCTAAAATTAAAAATTCAAATTTTAATCAAAATTGTAGTATATATAAATCGATATGTAAATGTGGCTTACAATATATTGGTGAATCTAAATGTACATTGGAGAAAAGAATAAAAGAGCATATGCTTTTATATAATAGAATTCAAAAAGAAAAACAATCAGGAATAGATGTAAATAAACCTTCATCATCTGTTATATTTGATCATAATAAATTTGTCAATATGAATTTAAATTTGATTATAAAAATATGAAATTTATTCAAATTGAACATTATCATAATAAGTGTAAAATAAAAGAGGCTATGTTGATTTCAAGAAATCGTGAAATGTTAATGAATCGGCAGTCATCAAATGTTAAAATAACAAAATAGTGGGAAATCTGAATTGAACTATGGGTATTGTGAAGGGTTGTCTCATTTTGATTATTCAATGTTATATAGTTGATAAAGACTACAAGATGTATAGTCAAAAGCACTTTTAAAAATAATATATTTTATGTGAATTTTACTGTATTTTGATAAATATATGGACTTGAATATTACATATGTTTGTAGGTATATAAACATGTTAGACTTCTCATAGTACTCTCTTTCTTGTTATTAATTCTATCATTATTCTCATATTTTCTCACTATATTCTATCTGCTATTATCTTTAACTTTGTCCAAATAATAGAGATTATTCAAAAATATTGCAAAGATGCTTAAAGGACTTCAATTGTTTGGATGATGATGATTATGACAGAGCAGAAATATCAATATCATGCCAATATTAACAACAAGAAAATGCATGCATGAACATATCCAAAAGTCTTGTATATTTTTCATCAAGAAATTCTTCACTTTAATATATGTATAAACAATTCACCATCCACAGTAGCCAATAATATCAATCCAGTACAATTACAAACCTTATTTATAATTTCTTAGAAATAATTAAAAAGATGATTTCACCGTTCTCTATGTTATTATAGATGCATAAAAACATTATGCATTTAAATAATTATAAAAATCATTTTGCTTTATTCATGACTATTTAAATATACATATTTATTTTTATATATCAATTACAAAGTAGAAACAGTTGGAACATTTCTTTACTTGTTGCTAAGCAATTGTAAATAAGTGACTTGTAGTTGCACTGGTTAATGGTTATCAATATTGTGGGTTATTAATTTTTCATATACTCCAATTAGCATTACATATAGATATTCTTTCTCTCTATATAATAAATTAACAAATGTTTCAGATAAATATTAAGAAGTAATTAAATATTCCAGATTTGCAAACTCCTCCAATATATGTTTATATTATTGAAGAGAACATTTAAATAATTAGATGTTTTTTTCTGTTCTTTTTGGATTTTTATTTATTTATTTTCATATTTATAAATGCATAAAAAAAAATCAAGTCAGATGTCACATGACCTAATTTAATTCACTTGCATTTACAAATGTTACATATAGAGCTCCCAAAGTAAGCTCTTAACAAGCTTTGTAGAATATCCTCAACCCAAATCACCTTGGCAGAAACCAGTCTGGGGTTGAGGATATTTTACAAAGTTTGTTAAGTGCTTATTTTCCGAGCTCTATATACCACATTTATAAATGCATTTCCTAATTGCATACTTTTTGCATTATCCCCCAGTGATTCTTTTTATTATACTTCAACATTTTACTTTAATAATAAGCTTTTATTCTATATTATTATTCAATAAATTGTGCTTGATTTATTAGAAACATAAGGTTAGAAACAAAATCTACCTTAAAAATTATATTTGAACTTTGCAAATATAGAAAAAGAAAACATAATGAGAACAATAACTTTTCTTATTAGATGATTACTGTAATATCATTTTAAAAAATTAACAAAATCTTGATTATTTGAACTTCATTTCTAAGATTTGAATGAATTATTGTTTAGACCCCATAAAGCTATGAAATTATGTTCTAAAATTTAAAATAGCATATATATAATTAAGGAATAATGTTTCTGTAGTGTAATTTTTATTAAACCACTTTTACACAAGTTAGGAAATGTTTTCTATCCACTTTTAACACCTTGTGGATGGATGTAATCATAAACAATTTATGATTCTTAAGATGCACATTTCATACTTAAGTAGCACTCATCAATAGACTCAGACCACAATTCATTCCTTACACATATCTTTTTCAGTGTTCAGAATATATATATATATATAAACATTACAAGCATAAAGCTAAACTAGTCAATATAAAATCAAAACTACCCCAAATCTAAAATTAAACCAGACCAGAATAAAAATAATATTAAAACACAACCTAAGGTTTCACTGCTACAAGCAGACTTCTCAAGTGTAAAGAAATAATAAAAAAAAAAAAAACACAACTTATATATACTATTAAAAACTACCCACAAATCCATTCACTTCCCATCCACCCTTAATATTAAAAGAACTCTTAAATAAGTTAATTGCTTCAGAATCATAAATTTTCAATAATAAAGACTCTTTAATTCTTCTTTTGATTTCATTTCTCTCAAAGAAGACAACCTTAGCTTCATCAAAATCAATAGTGTGGCCTGTATCTTTTTCATGGACATACAAAGCAGAACTAAGATATCTATTTTTAACTCTACTTTTATGAACCTTTACTCTTTCATTTAAACTCAAACTACTCTGACCTATGTAAACCTTCTTACAAAATAAACAAGGAATAAAATATACCACACCAGGAATAGTCTTTCTATCAAAAACTTCCTTTGTATTATTCAATAAATTATTCAATGTAACACCCCTTTTCCAAGCAATTTTCTTATTTCCAAACAATTGTGTGTAGAAATAGTATATTGTTTGGAAATAAGAAAATTGCTTGGAAAAGGGGTGTTACATTGAATAATTTATTGAATAATACAAAGGAAGTTTTTGATAGAAAGACTATTCCTGGTGTGGTATATTTTATTCCTTGTTTATTTTGTAAGAAGGTTTACATAGGTCAGAGTAGTTTGAGTTTAAATGAAAGAGTAAAGGTTCATAAAAGTAGAGTTAAAAATAGATATCTTAGTTCTGCTTTGTATGTCCATGAAAAAGATACAGGCCACACTATTGATTTTGATGAAGCTAAGGTTGTCTTCTTTGAGAGAAATGAAATCAAAAGAAGAATTAAAGAGTCTTTATTATTGAAAATTTATGATTCTGAAGCAATTAACTTATTTAAGAGTTCTTTTAATATTAAGGGTGGATGGGAAGTGAATGGATTTGTGGGTAGTTTTTAATAGTATATATAAGTTGTGTTTTTTTTTTTTTTATTATTTCTTTACACTTGAGAAGTCTGCTTGTAGCAGTGAAACCTTAGGTTGTGTTTTAATATTATTTTTATTCTGGTCTGGTTTAATTTTAGATTTGGGGTAGTTTTGATATATATATATATATATATATTGTAACGAGACAGCGTTACATCAATATTAAATCTAGGATACATCGATAAACACACACACACCAGCAAGCAACATAAAACACTCGTAACTTTATTTCGTAATTAGTAATAGTTTTCTTTCTCTCATAAATACATTTTATAAAACTCATTGATAAAATGCAGACGGTAAAACGTCTAATTAAATGATTAAAGCCTTTAGATAATAAAAATAATAACAAAAAATAATTTGCTTTCCTAAATAATAAAATATAATACGCACTCCTAAAATAATAAAAATAATTATCAATCAAAATCACCACGGGGAATTAGAAAATGTTTATTTTAGAAATATAATTTTAACTAGAATAAAACTTATAGAAAAGATTTGAGGAAAAGATAAATGCTCGACTTCTAAATTTAAAATAACTTGTATTGTTCTAGTAAAACACACGCACACACGCATGCCTTCGAGGTGTGAAGGAATAAGGTTGGTTGAGTGAGATTGCAAAATGAGATTGTCCCAAAATAAATATTGCCTTTAGCACAAAGAGTGAGTGAGCAGGTACCTCAAACGCGGACCTGAACGACAACTCCAAGAACAGGGAACTATGGGGGTAGATTGGATCCCAAGATATGGATCAACCTTTATAAATACTAGTCAAAACCTATTCAATTAATTTTGGAAATTTTGGAAAGAATTTTGGAAAGAATTGTTTGGATTCAGTTCGATTCGATTCATTTCGATTAATACATTTTCATTATTGTTTTTTTATTTTCCAATTCTCAGTACGCTGAATTACCACCTGCTCATTTATTCCGATGCTTATGCTTTTATTTAAAATTAGAATTGTTCTGAATTAGCTTGGTTATTCCTCAATATTTAAAATGATCATCATGAAATTAATACCAAGAGCGTCGACTGTCATGAGGGGCTAATAAACCCTTCAGTGACTGATCGGCGCTCCGCTACTGAAATATCTCCGAAGCTATGAAATTCTGATAACATCGTCGTGTTAAGTGAATGCTCCTAATAAAAGAAATGTTCCGTGAAACACCCAAACTCGTCCAGACCAATCGACCTTCGTTGCAACCAAGACAAATCCTAGGTAAATATGTTTTTTTATTCTGTTCACTCACTCAATTAATAAACTCGTAAGGCAATCTCGTAATTAACCAACATAAATTTACTCAAATAAATCTTAAGACTTTCCTCGTCATGATAGTTTATCTTTGTTACTGAACTTTGTAAACATGAACTTTGAACTTAAGTGAAGCTAAGGAAAGATTATATATTTATCAAATAGAAAGGAACTTTCTCGTTATTCAAATTGTGTTATGAATACTTATGGTTCTCTGTGGGCGTGAATGTATGTGCGCGTGTGTAATAAATCAATTAATAATGTTTTGGTAATAAATCAATTAATAATGTTTGTAATAAATAAATTAATAATGTTTCTTTTCATATTTAATAAACTTGTTCAATATCTAATCAAGTCGAGCATATCTCAAATCTTTTCACACACAATCAAAACCGTAGTTATTTATTCTTTGATAACTTATCTTTGAAGTAGATTTAGTTAATTTTAATTTTCATTTAGTTATTTTATTAATTATGTCACCATCGTGCCGTAAGTCACGATGTTTCTTATTTCACCTTAGTTAAGATAGATTTAAGAGCGGGCGGGTCTATAATCAAAGTAAACGTCAATAAATTATGTTATATACAATAAAGCGGGGGGATGAACTTGTAAGCCTTGTGTTCGGGGCGTAAGCGAACAACCTCATAGGTCAGTGATAACCAATAAACGATCTTTATGCCGTGATCGACTTAGTAGAAAACCTTGCTGATTTTAATTAGCGGACAATGCGTCTTCTCCGGGAGGAGTCATTTTAGAAACAAACATGTAACAACCTTGAGACACCTTATTGGTCCATGCTGGGAGTTTTGAGCTAGTGGGTGGGATTAGACTTCGAAATCGTTTTGACATGATGTAAGGTGATGCGAGTAGTTAAAATCAACTTAAATAATCGTATCTGGCGCCCCCTTATGTGGATCGTGAATAACTGTCGATGTAAGAAAAAAAAATAAAGCCTTACGCTATGTCATGTTTGTTTCGAAGCCCGTAATCTCGGGATGGTGAGAGGGGTTCCCGCTTACATTGGCGCTTCCAACGTGAGGCTAGTATAAATGAAGCTTCTAAACATAAAGAAAAAGCAAATCTAGATACTAGCAAAAGCGGCCGAACTGGGAGAAGACGCGGAAATATTTATGTAAACAAAAAGCTTGAAAAAAAAAAAAATATATATAAACAAACGGAACAAAATCGCGGCGATTCTTAACATCGCAAATGGGTAAACAAAACATCGGGAACCGGAGCAAAATAAACAAAACAAATAAAGCATAGCAGGAGATAAGGGAGCGGACGCCGATCGGTCGCTGTCACCATAAAACAAATAAATCAAAAGTAAAAAAGAACCACATTCCCGTAAACAGAGTGACGGAAGTTAGAATAGGACAAAGATAAAATAAACATCAAATCATGGAAGAAGAGACAAATGAGGACATGTGGGAACAGACGGGAGAAAGTCCCATCCAGTTTAAAAAACAGGATACGCAAAATGAAGGGGATATCAAAACCCTAATAAGGATGATGACGCAAATGATGGCCGAAATGAGGGAAGATAGAGAAGAGCGGAGAAGAGAGAGGAAAGAATTTCGAGAGGAGATAAGGCAACTACTCGGGGGAAAGGAAAGGAAGCTAGAAGAGGACGAAGGGGAGGAGAGTAGTTTAACCCAAGTTAAGGAAGAAATAACTCAGAATGCGCCGAAGACGGACAGGACGGAGGCAGACCTGAGGGAACCAAAGGAGAAAGTTGAGATCCTAACGGAGGACGTAGGAAAAGGCGAGAGGCATCAGGACGTGATGAAACAAGCGATCAGGCAGACTGAAGAGGTGTGTCATGAAATTAGGCCCAACGAGACGGCCACACAATTTTATTATAGGCAGGTGGCGAGCCTTCAACAATTGCCGGCATACCCTATGACAGAGACGCAGATCATATCGATAATCAGACACAATATGCCGACCACCCTAAGACGCATGATGCTGGGAAGGGATTGCAAAGGAATCCATGAAATGGGGGAATTGATCGCGGAATTCGAACAAGAAGAGGGAATAGGGGGGCCGATGGAGGGGTCTAGTAATGAACACCCCAGAAAACGTGTACCACCGGACCGATACTAGCTAATAGGACGGAGGGAAAACGAGTTGACGACCAGGAATAGCATAAGGACAATATTCAAGGGAACGCACAAGGGAAATAGATGCCACAAACCGGGAATGACCCAGGACACGAATCGGAATATGACGTTGGATATGGAAAAAGAAAAAAAAAAAAAAAGAGAATGACTAACCCCAGGCCCTGGAAGAACACCGAGCAAATCAAACGATCGCAAAGCAGCCTCTAGCCTATAGAGCCAACGTGTTGGCGGATCGACCGGAGTGTACCCTACAAATCCAGGAGACGGCTGGCACATGACGGGCTCAACCCCAGTGTGGGAAATCAAATAAACCATTTCGTTAGAGTTCGTGCTAGCTCACTTCCCCAAACGTTGTTATTGCTGGGCGAGTCAGACTTTCCGAAATCGTAGAGCGAGATCAATCATATTCTGTATCGGGGACCTCGGAAAAGTCCATCCCCATACCTCCCATCAGGGATGCACGAGACCAATTGGCCATAGTCGTCAATCGTGACATACCCTACCTTACCAAATAGTGTTATTGTATTTCTTCCGTTAAAAGTCGTGGTAAAAGGGAAGTCTGACCGCAGAGCACTTGATCCAAATTTTAAGGGAAGGCGGAGCCGCAGACGAACGGCCGGAATAGCCGTCATAGGGGAACAGTACCGCACAAAGGAAAGGAGGACGTTGGATCGATTCGTTGGACGCTGCACACACAAAAAAAAAAAAAAGGAAAAGGAAAAAAGGAGGGGGATGAAGGGAACATGTGATACCAAAGAGCCGAATAATTTCGCTCCTTCACCGAGCTAAAACCCGCAGCATCGGATTTTACTCTACACCGGGCGGGGAGATATGTAACGAGACAGCGTTACATCAATCTTAAATCTAGGATACATCGATAAACACACACACACCAGCAAGCAACATAAAACACTCGTAACTTTATTTCGTAAGTAGTAATAGTTTTCTTTCTCTCATAAATACATTTTATAAAACACATTGATAAAATGCAGACGGTAAAACGTCTAATTAAATGATTAAAGCCTTTAGATAATAAAAATAATAACAAAAAATAATTTGCTTTCCTAAATAATAAAATATAATATGCACTCCTAAAATAATAAAAATAATTATCAATCAAAATCACCACGGGGAATTAGAAAATGTTTATTTTAGAAATATAATTTTAACTAGAATAAAACTTATAGAAAAGATTTGAGGAAAAGATAAATGCTCGACTTCTAAATTTAAAATAACTTGTATTGTTCTAGTAAAACACACGCACACACGCATGCCTTCGAGGTGTGAAGGAATAAGGTTGGTTGAGTGAGATTGCAAAATGAGATTGTCCCAAAATAAATATTGCCTTTAGCACAAAGAGTGAGTGAGCAGGTACCTCAAACGCGGACCTGAACGACAACTCCAAGAACAGGGAACTATGGGGGTAGATTGGATCCCAAGATATGGATCAACCTTTATAAATACTAGTCAAAACCTATTCAATTATTAATTTTGGAAAGATTTTGGAAAGAATTGTTTGGATTCAGTTCGATTCGATTCATTTCGATTAATACATTTTCATTATTGTTTTTTTATTTTCCAATTCTCAGTACGCTGAATTACCACCTGCTCATTTATTCCGATGCTTATGCTTTTATTTAAAATTAGAATTGTTCTGAATTAGCTTGGTTATTCCTCAATATTTAAAATGATCATCATGAAATTAATACCAAGAGCGTCGACTGTCATGAGGGGCTAATAAACCCTTCAGTGACTGATCGGCGCTCCGCTACTGAAATATCTCCGAAGCTATGAAATTCTGATAACATCGTCGTGTTAAGTGAATGCTCCTAATAAAAGAAATGTTCCGTGAAACACCCAAACTCGTCCAGACCAATCGACCTTCGTTGCAACCAAGACAAATCCTAGGTAAATATGTTTTTTTATTCTGTTCACTCACTCAATTAATAAACTCGTAAGGCAATCTCGTAATTAACCAACATAAATTTACTCAAATAAATCTTAAGACTTTCCTCGTCATGATAGTTTATCTTTGTTACTGAACTTTGTAAACATGAACTTTGAACTTAAGTGAAGCTAAGGAAAGATTATATATTTATCAAATAGAAAGGAACTTTCTCGTTATTCAAATTGTGTTATGAATACTTATGGTTCTCTGTGGGCGTGAATGTATGTGCGCGTGTGTAATAAATCAATTAATAATGTTTTGGTAATAAATCAATTAATAATGTTTGTAATAAATAAATTAATAATGTTTCTTTTCATATTTAATAAACTTGTTCAATATCTAATCAAGTCGAGCATATCTCAAATCTTTTCACACACAATCAAAACCGTAGTTATTTATTCTTTGATAACTTATCTTTGAAGTAGATTTAGTTAATTTTAATTTTCATTTAGTTATTTTATTAATTATGTCACCATCGTGCCGTAAGTCACGATGTTTCTTATTTCACCTTAGTTAAGATAGATTTAAGAGCGGGCGGGTCTATAATCAAAGTAAACGTCAATAAATTATGTTATATACAATAAAGCGGGGGGATGAACTTGTAAGCCTTGTGTTCGGGGCGTAAGCGAACAACCTCATAGGTCAGTGATAACCAATAAACGATCTTTATGCCGTGATCGACTTAGTAGAAAACCTTGCTGATTTTAATTAGCGGACAATGCGTCTTCTCCGGGAGGAGTCATTTTAGAAACAAACATGTAACAACCTTGAGACACCTTATTGGTCCATGCTGGGAGTTTTGAGCTAGTGGGTGGGATTAGACTTCGAAATCGTTTTGACATGATGTAAGGTGATGCGAGTAGTTAAAATCAACTTAAATAATCGTATCTGGCGCCCCCTTATGTGGATCGTGAATAACTGTCGATGTAAGAAAAAAAAATAAAGCCTTACGCTATGTCATGTTTGTTTCGAAGCCCGTAATCTCGGGATGGTGAGAGGGGTTCCCGCTTACAATATATATATATATATATATAACAAAAAACAAGTTAAACTTGCTAACGCTTGTATTTATGATCAATAGATGGTGTTTTACCAAAAACACTGTCAAAGTGTATGTTTGTTTACATAAACATCAGAGTAAGCATTCACTATCTCTTTCATTAGTTCCACCCTCAGATCATGATTTCAAGCTGATTTGCTATCATCAGTGAAGGATAGGAATAAGAAACTAGTTCTAAACACTAACTCCGAGCGTTTATGAAACAATTTCTATTCAGCTCACAAGCGTAAATCTTTTAGACAACATAATGTCTTCAAACTCAGCATAGCAAGCCAGATAGCTATATGGGTCTGATATCAGTTCAGCTTCACCACATAGTAGAAGCCTATGCAATATATATCATTGCAAGAAAACTTCAAAGGTACATTTATGAAAAACAAAAAACAAGTTAAACTTGCTAACGCTTATATGATCATATATATATATATATATATATATATATATATGATCATATATATATATATATATATATATATATATATATAGCAAATTTCTACAGTTTAAGATTATCCAATAATGATTAGCATTATTTATTATGAAAAAATCTTTAATCTAATGAGTGGCTAACAAAAGTTATTAATATATTTTCAATAAATGATTTGTGTTAAAGTTGTGAGGGCTGTGTGTTTGACACTTATTAATTAAATTGTAGTAATTTGTTATCTATATGAGAAACATATGTGTAAGAGATTGTGGTCTGGGCCAACTGATGAGTGCCTGTTCAGCACAAAATGTGCATCTTGGGCATCATAGATCTTTTTCACATGTCTTTGATTGAATTTTATGATTGCATTCCTCTACAATATATTAAAGTGGACAGAAAAAATTTCCTACCTTAAGCGAGAATGGTGTAATGAAAATTACACTAAGAAACAATATTCATTATTAGATAATATCTAATCTAATGAGTGATTAATAAAAATTATTAGCATATATAATTATTGTAATATCAAAAGTGATATAAATAAACATCATGAATACCTTTGTTTTTAAATAATTACTGAAAAAATATTTTGTAAAAATAATCACAGAAACCTAAATAATCTATGGAAATATACACTTTTCTGCCATTATATGAACAGTAAGTGGAAGTTTATAAGTAGTTTCATAAATTCCCCACTAAACAGTGGCATTATCAGTCCATTTGTAATACTGTCATCTTAGACTATTTTTGAACATATAAATCAGTATCTTTTAGTTGAGAACACTAAAACATCACATAATTACCACCCCCTATGCTTACACAAATTATTAAAGACACTAACAAACCTCCCATGCAGTAATGCCATCTAATGTAAGCCATAGCAATCAAGAGATGCTAGAAGGTTTGTGCATAACATTCCTATCTACTGCCTACTCATTCAATATCCTCAAACTAGTTTCTAGCTTGTGGCTTTTATCAGTGAGGAGCCTTGGATCTGAGAGCACTGCATTTAAATCTTACAATCTAATACAACCCTCCAGAAGCCACCTTTTATACATTTAATTAATTATAACTGTGGCTTTCATCAATGAGTAGCTTTGGATCTGAGAGCACTATACCTAGATCTTAGAATTTAATGCAACCCTCCAGCAACCACGTTTTACCTATTTAGTTAACTATAGTTAACTTAATATGCTAAAAAGTGGCTTCTGGAAAATTGCATTAAATCCTAAGATTTAGATTCATTGCTCTCAGAACCAAGGCTCTTCACTGATAAAAGTTACACACTAGAAATTAGTCTGGGGATATTGAATGAGTAGGCAGGTAAAGTAGCATTGGGTATAGCCACAAGATAGGGAAGGAAAGCCATAAAGTCACTGCAGTATCAGCAATACTCTATAATAAATCAAAGATCAACCTAAAAAAATTAATTTCTATAGTCTTTTCTTTATATATATGCTATTCAATATTTTAAAATAATAACCATATTCTTTTCTTTAACGTTTTTATAAGTAAGAAAAAAGTTTGATCATAGTAGAATCTATAATTTTTAAATTTTTTTGCAAAAACATTTTTTAACAAATAGTATTTTTAATGACTAGTAATAATCATTATTGTATTTATCTGAAATGGATGGCGTCAAAGTTGTGAGTGGAGGAAGTTTGACAATGGTAAATGAAAATGTAACAATTTATTTTTAAAAAATATCCTAATTAATTTTCTGACAGAATAAAAAAAAAAAAAAGTTTTATTTTTTATTTTGGCTCAATGTCTTTTTCACCCGTTTCGATATGGTGGAAATGAAGGATATACTAAAAGAACACAGAAAAAAACTTGGAAAATATCAGAAAAGTATTAGTTATTATTATAAGTATCTATACAATAAATAGAAATAATGCATAACATTAGCTGAAATCTATACTAAATATTTTAAATGGCTCATAGCTACATTCTTTAAGCTGCACTTTTCTTTAAATAAATAAAAAACCTGGATTTTTCAGTTTATTCAAAGGGAAATTTCTCTTGAAATGTATACTGTAATGATTTTATATATATTAAAATTCAAACTCATTTAAACAAGGAGTGGGAAACTAAGTAGGCTAAGATCTGAAATTGCAAATACATAAACATGCTTAATATTTTATATATACTTAGAAAGACTATACAATAGTCATTTTTATTTGCCAAACACTAAAGAGAAACAAGGCATAACTCTATGTGAAATCTATGCAAATATTTTCGACGTCTCATAACTATATTTCTTCAACACCCTGTGAAGCTGTTGAAAATATGGTATCGCAATCATTCAGTTGTCTTTTAGCCATTACTTTATTAAATTTTTACCAGATGTTGAGAATGCAATAGCAGTACTTTTTGAGAAAATGATTGCTCATGCAATAAGACTGATTTCCATATTTATTGATGCGACTGATGTCACCCATCATTTTAAACTTTTTAGTACGCTCATAGTATCTGATGGTTGCCTCAAATTTAGCAAAGTTAGGTTCTGTAATAAAGGTAACAGTGATATCTTTACTGGAAAGAACTCTGTCTGTGTAATGTACATTTTCATTTTGCCCATAACCCAACAAGGAATTATATGATAAGACCTTAGTGTTTACTTCATTAAACCAAGCATCAAGAGTTTTAAGTAATGATAGTTTTTCACACAAATCTCTGTAAGGTTCAGTTAAATCATTGATATGATTAATAGCAAAATATGTGGCTCTGACAGCTACCCTATTAGAGAGTGACATTTGGATTTTCTCCTGACACGTACACCAATGAGGCAAAATAGTAGCATCTTTGCAAGTCCGAGTTTTTGGAATGACATCAAACAAGCTAATAGATCTTTGAAATATAGAACCATATTTTGGTTGTTTTAAAGGCAAATAAAGCAAATCTTTCAATGTAGCATATATATCAAAGGGTGTTGTTAACTGTTTAGAATTTCTTTTAAATATCTTCATTAAAAGTGGATATCTTTTGTAAAACCAAGAAGGAAAGACAATGTAAGCCATAGGGAGTCTTTCCTCTAGTTTGCCAAAATAGCTTTCCCTATAGTCTCCGAAACGAATTCCATGATCACTCATAAAAAATAAAACAGTATTATTTAAAAATTTATTCTTTTTGAGTTTTTTTAAGAAATTTAAGTAACTTTTTTCTCCAAACTTGGAATTGGGTTGAAAATCGTGGGTTAAAGATGTAATAAACGAGAAGGCAAAATATAAATCATTTTTAAACAATTTAGCAAAATCATAAACATAGTCTAGAATTACATCAGTGTGCATTTTATTTCCTGCACAGGGGTAGGGAGAATTCATAAGAACAGAACTGTTATGCAAAGCAAGATAGAAAGGTCTAAGATAATAGTCTGCTGGAGAATAAAAAAATCCCCGAGTGTCACAATTAAAAAGAGCTGCTTCTGGAAAATCTTCAGCAAATAATGTTCTGTATCCTTTCTGATTATACTCCTTCCAAATGAAAGGAAATTTATCAAAAGGTAAGGTATCATTCCAATCTAACTCTGCCACATACTTTTCCAACAGTAATGGTACAAGATTGTGAAACGTGTTATCTCCGACCTTATTGTAACCTTTTAGTTCAATGGCTTTCATATTTTGTACAAGGTACTTATGTGTTTTGGGACAGGTCCGTAAAAAATTCAGTCTTGACACAGAATCAATTCCAACAAACATAATGCTTGTTAGGTCACTACTCTTAGCTGAAAGATTATCAAGATGTTGTTTTTTAAGTTCCTCACATTTTTTCTCAACTAAAGGCTTCTTTTTAATAAGAGCGAATAGTTCTTCATAGAGTATTTCAGTTTCATAGTAACATTCAATTTTGACAAATTCATCTTGAGCCACTATATAATTTTTAAAGATAACTTCTTTACCATACTTAAATTCATCATCTGTATGACCTTCTCCATCTCGAAAAATTGGAACATATAAACAATGGTCCAGAGTCGTTCCATAATAATGGAGAGCTTTAAAATTAACGATGAATGTGTTGTTTTGCAGAATAACTAAAGATGGAGTTTTAGAACAGTCAAAAGTAAATGCTCCATCTAATAGTTTCACTATGGCTGGATCCGTAGGATCAAAATCTTGAATCTTACAGCCTTGGGTATGAATAGCATAACCAGGTTTGTTTTCCACTAAATCTAAGTTTATCTCAGTTTGAATCCTTTGGATATTTACTATCTCATTTGTGTTAAAAAACAAGTTTAAAATAAAGATGGAAAAGTAAATGAACATACAAGGCAGTAGTATTATTAGATAGTATCTACTTTTCCTGATGCGACGGAACCTCATGATTTCTGAAAGAAAAAAAAGTTATTAAGTATATATAATGGGATATATAAATGAATATGGAACAATTTTATCATTTCTACATTGTAATAGAAAATGAACATAGTAGATGAATTGGGCGCGAATATTTGTTTAATCTTTAGTGCAATAAATACTTTTATAGCTGTAAAGAAAACTGATGGGAAATAATGATAATAAAAAAGAATTTCTACAGTGGTGCTAATAATAATAGTACTTGGATAATAATGGAATAAAAGTAACTTAATATAAGAAAGATTCTCAGATTTAAAAAAATCCCAAAAAAATAAATGACGATGTATATATAAAAAACAATTTTGGGAATTTAATTAAAATGTTTAACAGAATAAAAGTAAAAGGGTTTGATTACAGCCTTATAAGTTACAATGTTATTATAAAAGATAGGGCTAACTGTAGTATTATCCTAGATGGCAAAGTCTTGAATTCAAGATTCAAACCTACTTTGATGCTCAAAATTAATATGAACTCCTTAGCAGTAAAGACATTTGGTTACGTTTTAGACTTGTGTGTTTTTGTGCAATGATATAGGTAGAAGACTCTGAAAGTCAAGGTTTTTGAATCATGTCCTTCTCTATGACATCCAATACTCAAACATCGTATGGTCTTCCAAGCATCAAACCATTTGATTTACTTTGCCTTGTGAGGTTCAGTAGAATGTTAGATTGGTAGAGTTAAATGTTAAAAGCTCTTGGGTCATGATTCCTGTTCTGTCATTCCCATTTCATATGTCATATGATCTCCCCAAGCATATCAACTATCTGATTATTTTATTGGAACTTCCATGACATTAACCAAAATAATTTAAAAAAAATTACTTATTCTAAAAACCTTCTTTTTTGTCGAACATTTTTGAAACAATATCTGAATAAGTGTTTACTAACATTGGAAACCTTGTGATGTTTTAGATCAACAGTTTGTGTCAAAAGAGAAATAAAACTATCTGATACTTTTTTAAAAACACATATAAAAATTTGAAAAATTATTATAAATAATTTTAAAATATTAAAGAGTTGTTTAATTTTTAAAAATGATGGAATTACATATTAACAAAACTTAAAATAAATCGACAACACAAATACAACTAACAATAAAATTATGAAGTTATTTACATTTCACTAGTCTAGGCCTATCAACATGAGCTAAGTAGAAAAGTAAAAAAAAAAACCACAAAATACAAATTAAAAGCATTGTCATTGTGTAAACTTTTTATAACAAAGGATATTACTTATAAATACAGCATTAAAACAGAGAGTACATCGGATTTAATTATTACGTGGTGCTCAGTTATTGTATTAATAAACTAAATAACATTTTATGAAATGATATATTATTAGCTAGTAAACTATGCAAGACTATTCTTCACTCTGATACATATTCTATCTGTAGATTATGGAGACTATTTTTATTTTGTCACACACTAGTATATTACTTTTACTCCAAAAGATGTAATAAGTAACTAAAACAATATGGCAGATTGCTATGTTCATTAATATCCAAAATTATTTATATTTCTGTTGGTCCAGAAATTTCATTCAGTTAATCTTAGCCAATTTTTTAAAAGAAAAAAACAAGTAATAGTTTCATTAAGTTAATCTATGAAGTCATTAATGTTCATATAAGTTCATATAGTTACAGAAATTCCATTCAATTAATCCTAAGTTTTTTTTAAAAAAAAATCATACAACAGTTCCATAAGTTAATGCCTAAAGTTTTGTCTGTTATTCATTTTGTATCTAAGATCATCAATTTTTGGAAAACTTGTGGTGATATGCATTTCATTGAATTGTGGGTATATACATGTCTATATTTATATTACGGATTTATTAGTAGTTTTTATGTGAGAATATCAATTTCCTCTATTAATTGCAACAATATTTATGAAAATTGTATGATTTTACTAATATCTTTGTTGCTATATAGTTATTTCTACTTTGGTATAGATGCTTTGCTTATATAAGTTTTGTTTATATATATATATATTGTACCATTCACGGTCTATTTTCACGTTCATGGTTGGATTTAGGCCTTCTTTTATGCACTAGAAAGTGCAAGTTAATTAAGCTATGAAAAAGAAAAATCTTCACTTCATATAGGAGTTTAGATATCTGAAGAACATAGCTATATTTCCTGATTAACTGGCCTAATAATTATTACAATTTAATTGCCAGCGCGCGAATCAGTTTTTTATTTAATTTATTTAGAACATGGCATCATAATTCTCTACAAGAATTCATAGATTGGGAATTACGTTTTCTTGTCATTTTAAAACTTTTAAATATAAATCTTTTACGGACTTAGCTAAGCAAGCATATTGGCAAAGGTAACTTATACGCAATTAACTAACAATAAATCTAATAAACCAGCATTGATAACGCACAATGAAAAATTAATATTAAAGACAAATATTTTATTCTAACAAATTAAAATATTTAAGAGATAAATTATTAAATAAAATTGGAAAGCACATACACGCAATCCAGATAATATTAATCAAATAATTAAAGTTCTTGTTACAAATTCTAAAGCTTCCTTAAATAATAAAAATAGTGAATGTCTATATTGGTATTAGAAGCTTCATATTTAAAGTTAATGTCTCTATCAGTATTATAAGCTTATAATTAATGTTAGTTTTGCAAACATTTTTAATCACAATTTAGGATATGAATAATCTTACTGGTAAATACAAATTAGAGTAGCATATATATATATATATTTGGGATGAATGAGATCATAGCTATTGGTTTTAAACTGTTCTTAGTCTCTCCTAAGCCTAGACCTGAAAACTTTTTGTAGTGAGCTCTATGATGAAAAGTGTCCAAAAATGCTCCAGTTTCTCTCCCACATGATGATTTACTTCAGCATAAGAGTAGTAGTAGTCCTGCATATGAGTAGTCCAAGATAAGACATTTTGTCTATCTCGGACCCAACGGAAACAGCAAGCTAAGAAAAAAACACAAGACTTTGATTGCTATTATTTTCCTTCTTTTATATTTGTAATCAGTTTTTAGATGTCTGTGCATATATTATCTTTTGTTTTTTTAAATCAGAATACAAGATAGTAATCTTGCATGTTCATTTTGTATTTTTAACTACAAAGTTTCTTTTTTATAAATTATTTCAGCCATCTTTAATTATAGTTAAAGAGGTTTTTTCTAATTGTAATCTTTTACATTTGGAATTTCTTTTTGTTTATCTGGATTAGTAATCAGCATATCTTTTTATTCCCCCCAATTTTAACTTTTATTTTTTTAATTAAATAAATAATTCGAAACAAAAATACCTTTCACTGTATATTATCTAAAAAAATAAATCATACTAACTAAAAAAAAACTAAATTGCATCTTTTAAATGATCATTAATTTTTACTTTTTTTAAAGCTTTTTTTGGATATTACCAACTGCCAATATATTTGAACTATACATATCTAAAATGGTTCAATATCCCTGGGCTAAATAATCAAGAATAAAATATGGGATTGAACCTATTTTATTCTGTGAGAGAGAGAGAGAGAGATTATTATTGATAGATATCTGTTGAGAATCATATTATTGAGATTCATATTCTTCAATGAAATCAATCAGCAGCAGTGAGAAAAGTCAATGAGCTGCTAATAGCCCAGCACAATGAAACCATTGTACTATCGTGCCATGAAAGAGATGAGTGGTTAGATTGAACGCTGAGTTCGTCCATTTTCTTCTGCTCGTCTCCTGTGTACCATTAGCCAAATGCCAAAGTAGTTTACTCTGACTCACCATCTACCAATAATTATACCCGCTATGCAAAATTAAGAGAACCAACTCACGCCTAGGACACGGAATCAGGAAGCTTCATTTATGTTATACATACGCTTACCAAGAATCTGACTCCGTCCGAAGAAACGATGATCACTCAGATATAAAATCCAAAGACAAGTATTTAAACCACTTATAAAAATCAGAGATTGTGTTTAAACCGCATATGGAATTCAGAGACTGTCTTAAATCACATATAAGAAACCGTGCTATGCTTAGACCTAGGTAACTATTAACCATGACGTCATTATTAAAAGTTAAAATTCTAATACTAGTATTAAACTTAAAATCTTCACTTGAATAGAATTCATTTCAGAAGCATGCATATTTGTTAAATGTAGAATATCTCTTATGTATTTTATATTTTATTTTTATTTTTTTTATTGTTATTGTCTGTTAATAAATTGATGTATAACATTAGTGTTGTTTAAGTCTCTCTCTTTCTCCATTTATCTAATTAAATGTGTTGCCGGTCTCATGTTTAAGAACTAGCCATGGGTCAAGCGCTTGAAATGTGTTAGTAATATTTCATGGGCTCCAGTGTAAGTATTGAATGGCGCCCTGGATTTAAACTCTTTATAAATAATCCCCATGAGGTGTTTCATGTTTCGGTCACAGCCGGGGAGTTACCCCGGTCTGGAAAGATGACCGTCAGTTTAATATTTTATTAAATCTCTGTCTGACCGGGGTATGATTGGTATGTAAATATTACTCATATTTACTCCTCTGCTTGAATAAAAGGGTCTTTAAAGTCATATTAAAGATTGATATGTTTTAAAATATAATTCAATAATTAATTAGTTATTAGACTTGGAATAAATAGTAGTATAAAATAATTATTTTTTTATGTATAAAGTTTAAATTCCTATTAGAGTATATTAATATAAACTAGAAGTTTTTAGACTGACTGAAATGTCAACTCATAATTTTGATTACAGTAGCATAAGACGCATCCCATATTTTAGGCATATTTCTAAGTAAAAAAGTGCATCTTATAAGAAGGAAAATACTGTCTTTCATGTAAGATTTTACTATATAACCTCTAGTGTTCTATAGAAGGTATAAAAATATGATATAACAGACAATACGGAGATACATGAAGAATCAAAATCGGTGACACTCAAAGTAATTAAAATTATAATATGCAACAGAATTAAGAAAATTGTACTACTTTGAAATACGAATTAAGAAGTAAAATTTGAGGCAGTTTTGCTTTGACATTATGGAATCAAAATTGACAAATAAGAGGGCAGGTGCTCATATATCTTGACATTATTAATTAATATAAAATAAAAGTTTGACATCAAATAGTTAAACTTTTGAATACATTCTAATGTAAATAATAGCACACAAGTGTATTGAATGGTATCTTCTCTTCAGGTATTGGTTGTCTGACCAGTGGCAGTAGTAGTATGGGAATCAAACCTGGCTCTTTGAATTTGTGAATATTGAATTTAAGATGATGCTTTAGCCAATGTATCCATTCTACCAAAAGCAACAGTCAGTAACATTTTTATAAAGTTATTTGTGAGGCCCCTCCTGATTTCTCTACTTTTTCATAAAAGCAAAAGTAACAGATGGCTTCAAATAGTATGAAGTAGCATACTGCATTGGTTTATGGATTATTTGCCTTTGTCATGTGAGCAGCTTCTTTGAATTGTCTACTTTATACTTTTTTCTCTGTTCAACGTTTTTGACCAAAGCCTTTGTAATAATAATATTAGATGGTGGAAATAATCCATTATTTAATTATTACTGAAGCGCTGTCATCACAAAGGCTCAGACAAGCAATTAACAGTTTGTCACTAATGACAATTATCTTCTTTATTACAGTTTGCTTTTTCCAGAATTTGCTTTAAAGATATTTGGCAATCTACCAAATATTTAAAAAAAGGTGAAAAGTGGAGCCCTCTACATAATACTATGATTTTAATAACACTGCACTGATTTGAAACATTAATAGAAAAAATAAGGATTATATGCTAAGGGGCAAAAATGTGAATTCATGTAATTTACATATAAATTCAGGTGTTTCACATTATTTATTTAGATATGTATTATATAATTAATATAATGCAATAAATAAATACAACTACAGAAAGTAAAACAATTACAGAATTCTCAGCTCCAGTCATTCTTTGCAACATACTACTACATTTGTTCTATGGTACACATAACATATGAAAAAAATTGACGAATCTTTATGCAGTACTGTGCATTTTAGAAATTCTCTAAAGCAGCTGAAAAGGAAGTTATTCCTAAAATGTATGTATACTGCAGAGCAACTCCTCAATTTTTTCGATAATATGGAAGCTTAATAAAAAGTGTATACACGGTGTCTGGCGCTGACATCTCTTCAAATTAATTAGTCTAATTCAAGTCGCATTAATATATTCATTATATATTTAGTTATTGGATTTCTTAATTAAGATTTTAAATAAAATGAATGTTGATTCTGCCATGATTATATATCGCCATGTTGAAATAGGAGTCCTAAATATTTATGCTTTAATACCAGGTAAGTTATTGAGTTAATGTAAGACAAATGTCTGTTGTGTTCCTCATGGATTGTTGGTGATGCTCAAAAGCAAATCACAGAGTACTTTGCCAATTTGTTTTATGTAGTAACAACATATATTGCGTACTGTGATTGTAACTAAAAACTCTCCACGTTTGTTTTCAAATAATGTTATGCATATTTACTATATATTTTATGATAAATTCTAAATTCATAAAGAACAGAAATGAGATTGTTTTTTTTTTCTGGTGACAATTTTTATATTCTCAATTTATAATTGTTTTATTTGATTTCATCATCGTACTAAGTCTTAATGTAATTGACATGAAATTAATTGTTTTTTGTTTATATATATACAAGTGTAACCTCTGATTTTGTTGACTGGTCTCCTTTGAGATCGATATGTAATTGTTCTTCCTTTTGTAAATGATTCTTATAGTTTGTGAATAAAATTTCCTATTGAAAGATAATTGTTTTATTTCAATATTTTGTAATGACTTCATCATTAAAATAGTGTTGTCTTTCTCTCTATATATTATTATTATTATTATTATTATTATTATTATTATTATTATTATTATTATTATTATTATTATTATTATTATTATTATTATTATTATTATTATTATTATTATTATTATTATTATTATTATTATTATTATTATTATTATTATTATTATTATTATTATTATTATATGTAAATGTGTGCAAATGAAAACATATATTCACAACTTTTAATATACATATAAATTCTTTACTGCGTGTAAATGATTATTCTATTAAGATATATAAAGAGAATAGAAATGTCATCGATGTGTATAAAAATTGTGTTAATTTTACATTCAATGCTTAAACCCAGTAGAGATGTTTGATTTTAAATAAATAAAGTCTAAAAATCAAACAATTAGTATATAGTAATATACATAAATATCGACTTATCCATATTGCTACCGAGACCTAAGTGTTTCAAGAAAAAATTGTTGGCAAAATCGTGTACCTAGTGAAAGGGTAGTACTTAGGTTGAATAAATTTCTTCAGCTTAACCATTATATACATACACACAATTAATAGATCAAACTAACAAGTCCCTTTCTCTTAAATTTGTACTATTTGCTTATTTCAAAGAACATTCGATAAAATATTCACAAACAATATCTTTAATTTTTAAAAAAATAATAATTTCTTAAAATGCGTATGAATAAAAACACAAATTAAATATACATATAAAATTGGACAATAAATAAAATAAATCTTATCTCATACCTTTTTAGCACAATCTTCCTAAATTCTTTAAATAATTTAAATTTTAAATTCTTCCACGTCAGATGTTTAAGTATATACGGTAATAATGAGTAGATATTGCCTTTAAATTATTATATATTTTATTATTTATATAAAAAAAATCCGTACAGCTGTCAAGTTCGAAATTATTCGTAATAGTTAAAATATAACTATTTGTTAAATTTCCTATTTAATTTAAGAGTAATATTAATATAAAGAGGAAAACCATTTGTTTACACATAAATTTCGGATTTTTATTTAAAAGGTTAAATTGTATAAATTATTTTATGCGAAATATTAAATAACGGGGATAGGTTGGAGGTAGGATAAAATAAGGACACGTGTAGAACAACTCTTTTTATTCTACATAGGACTGAATTTATCTAACATTTGAATAACGGCTTAAAAGTGTCTTCATTGTGGAGGGCATCTACCTCTCACGTGTTGGTAATAGAGATTCGCGGAGGTCAGTAATTATTATAAACATGGAAGAAGCTATGAAAATGTGTAATATTTCCACGTTTTAAATTCATAACAGGGGTGAAAGGTCTTTAAAAATTGAAACATTATTTTGTGAAGATATTGCTATATATATACACACATATATATGTATATTTTATTTTATTAAAGGTGTGTATGTACAAGATTTAATGTAAAGATGGAATACTCCAGAAATAAAAAAAATATAATTAATTATGCAGTAAAAAAAACCAAAAGTGCAACAGGCTAATTTGCATGTAAAAACAGTTACTTTACATAAATAAGCAAAGCTGAATAAAAAAATCTTCAGAAAAAAATAAGAAAAGAATAAAAATAAATTAATGGGAAGATATGCTAGTGAAAGTGAAGTTGTTTTGGAAGTCAATAAAGAAGAGCTCTCGTCAAGAATCTAATTGGACTATCTGTGAATTAATGTGTGTGAGCAGTAAGGTGCTTACAGAAATATAGACTTACAAAAATGCCGAGTTAAAAAGACTTTATAGATATTAATCTCTAAAAAGATTTAAACTTGTGTATTTAATGCAGTCACTCAGCATACCAACAAATAAATCAATAGATAATAAATTTAGATACGGACTGGAATAATGATGAAATGTTATTAGTAGCATAGTTATTGATACACTGCAATACAGTATATCTAGTTCACTTGTGGTTCAATTCCCATGACGCACATACAGATTGCTGGATCTCTTTTAGCCACAGTTTCCAGCACACTGTGGCTCCGCTCTTCTAACCAACGGAGTTCTTTGGCGTCGTTCAGTTGCTGCTCAACACGTTGGCTCCACACTAGAGCGCTGTCCCATCACTTAAGCTTCTTACAGCTACTGTCTCAAAAATCTACCAACAATTCACTCGGTAAATTCACTGGAATAATAACCATGTACTTTGCTGCACCCGTTATTTATCCTCCTAATTCAGCCTCCAGAAATACAGGGTTTTTCCTTGATCGTTATCCGTCTCGTTTTTATCTTTGCGTTTTTAATTAATAAGTTTCAAGAAATATTTGTAATTAGCAAATGTTTCTTGGCTTTTACCAAACGCTGTTTTCTTATCACAAATATGTAAATATTTGTCAAGCGTTGGTGGTCGAGTGGTCAGCACAGCCGCTTTACAAGCAGTTGCCCCGGGTTAGCGGGTTCGCTTCCCGGCCGATGCTATGACACATGAAAAAAAAAAAAACGCAAATATTTTCCATTGTTACATTCTACGCAAGTTTAATCATTAATTAAACCCTTATCAGTTAGCGATCTAAATATATATATATCTAATATATTTTCCTGAGCACAAACAATTTATTATTGAATTTCTATGTACGTATTTTACAAACGCGACATCTAGATGATCTTATTTTCAACTAGCAATTAGCAAGTTGAATTATTACTAATATACTTGATTATTACGAATTTTAAAGCGCATTGAATACAGGTTAAAGCCTGATTAAAATATTTACTTATGCTTTCTGTGTGCTCAATAAATTAATTACTACTTTTTAAAATCATTATTACTATTATTATTATTATTATTATTATTCAGAGGAAATAAATTCTTGAAGTTTTTTTTAAGTTTTGTTGTCTTTTTTATTTAATAAATTACAATTTGCCAACTGACTACATGGCTCTGGATAAACTTAATCAACGAAAATGATTAAAACTTTGTAGCTATAATATGTTTACGAAAAATTGTTGAAGTATGTAAAGAACATGATATGATTTCCCATGTTATGATATGTGTGCTAGTTTTAAGAAATGAAACTGTCTGATGTCCTTCATCTGTTGATTGTCGGATATAAATCTTCCCAGTGGTTGCAAAAACGATAAATAACAATTGGTCTGTCTGTATGATGTGTTTTAATTATTAAAACAGGCAAAACTCTCCATACAGTAATGCCACTCACTGGAAGTCAGAGTAATCAATGGATGTCAGAAGGCTTGTGCATAAAATCCCTATCTATCCCCAGACTAGTTTCTAGCTTCTGACTTTCTTCAATTAGGAGCCTTGGATCTGAGAGCACTGCATCTAGATCTTAGGATCTAATGCAATTCTCCAGAAGTCACCTTTTATACTTAGCTACAAAACTATGAGAATAAAATTGAAAACACAATATTTTCAATCCAAGATCATTAGCTTACATAGTCATATAGGTCTGAAATGGTGATTATGTGATGTTTAATTATTCATTGTCCAGTTCTTTACTTCTTAATATCATAAGTTATATGACATTAAAAATAGTAGCTGAGTCTGAATGCTTGTCCTTGTAAAGAGTAACAATGGAGCCTTATATGATTTAATGAAGTAAAGCATGGATTAACACATTACTAGAGTGAATCTCTGGACTGTAAAGTCTTGGATTAATTCCATTTCTAAAAATTCTGGTACTTGAAATGTCTTACGAACTTTCAAGAAATAAAGCCATTCAATATTTATTTATTTATTTGGCCTGCGTCATTTAGTAAAATAAATTGTTAGACGCTAGAGGATAAGATCCTTGAATTAGTGCTGGCATTTGTGGCCTCTGATGGTTTTTTAATTCCCAAATAATAAATCCACTTATACTCTGCACGGTTTAGTGAACTAGTAAAGTATCAGACTCCAGAGTATAAGATTCCAGAATCAATTACAGTATTGTCTGTCCTGGCACCCACACCTCTTATAAAATTCAACTATTTGTTTATTTTTAATAGACTTAAAAAGTAATGGTTTCTCCTTCAAAATTTTGTCTATTATATTCAACACTCAAAATGTCACATAACCTTCTAAGAAATAGATTTAAATTACTTAGTTGACATATATGTTGATCTCTTCAATGACTATTGCAGAATGATTTTTAAACAGCAATCATTTATAAAATCCATAACACCTACAATTCCCTTCATAAATAACTGACTTAAATGTCGTTTTCTTAGAAACCAGAAGTTTAGGAGATTTAATATTTCTGGTTATCGAGAAACTAACAATTTGGCAGTTCTCTTGGCTTTGTAAAATTAATATCTATTACCTATTAACTACTCTTTTTGAGATAAGTTATCATTTCTGTAGTGCACATTCTTAAAAATATAATGATAGCGATTTGATAAATGTTTTCATTATTTTGTTTAATCATTCTATACATGTAAATAGCATATGTTAAAGAAATGTCCTTGTTATATACAACTCATTAAGTATTTTTTTTAATTCAAAATCAATTTTTAATTAAAATTTAAGATAACTTCTGTTATCTCATGACTTATTCAACAACATTATCGACTAAATGTATGTTAACTCATATGCCATCAGAAGAGTTATTTTCATCCTTTTCCAGATCCATCTATTGCTCTGTATCATCTCGTCTCTATTGATTTCTTAAACTAGCTCTAGAACAGGCTGTAAATAACTGCTCATTTTACTCAGTGCTTTTTGCAGAAGTCATTAAAATTGTATAAATCACTCATTATAACGCATGCAACAATTTACTAAAAATATGTATGTCAGTTAAAAGCCTTGTAGTCAATCAGTAGAAAGTCTGTCTAAACTATACCCTTTGATCTGGGTTTGAATCCAAGCCTTGGTTTGCCAGATGTTTTTCCAGATAAATAGCCCATAATAGTCAACCGAGAAAATAACCCAATTTTAGCCAGAAAGTGGGTAGATAAACATTCTTATCTAAAAAATAGAAAAGAAAGACATTATTGCTCAAATCTTAATAATTTGGTTTTTTTTTCTCTTACTTTCTATAATAGATGCCTACACGGTTGAGGGCAACAGTAGAGTTACAGGCACTATAGCTTAAGATCCATAAAGACATCTAATTTTTATCACTTTTGCCCCTTAAACAAAGCCATTATGAGGGGCTGTTAATAATTCTTTTCATGAATTAGAATATTTAAAATTGTTTTATCTATCTTAAAACGTATATGTTAAAAATATATGTTATTAACTAATTTTTTGTAACTTTTTTAAAAATATAAATCTCAGAATTATATATTTTATATAATTTTTTTATATAATATTAATATCATTTTAATTCTTTATTATTTTTACAGTGCTTTTTATAACACACTATTGATGGTTTCAATTACCCCAGAAATCTTCTTCAGAACTTCTCACTATTGATGGTTTCGATGATCGAAACCATCAATAGTGAGAAGTTCTGAAGAAGATTGCTGGGACAATCAAAACCGTCAATAGTGGATTATAAATAGCATTGCAAAAATAACATAAGAACTAAAATGATATTAATATTATATGGATTTGGCAATGTAATAAGAAATATAAAGTTATAATACTTCATAAAGAAGATAAATAATCTTTTTGTACTAATAAACTGTATATGTTAATTAATATAAGTATGCTCCAAGTCTCCTGTTTTCTAATGATGCATATATTTTTTTTTGTGAATGAATTTTATCCAGGAGTAAATTAATCCAAACAATTTGAAAATATTTTAAATCAAAAATAAAACATCAAACATTTCATTTCAAGAGAATATTAACAAAATATTATAAAAAAAACCAGTAGAGATTCTAACCAGAAAAGGAATCATTAATGATTAAGTTTTCCAATTCTGCCACATTGCAGCCATGGATTTGATTGCCATCAATTATTTGGATTATGGTTTGTGTTTAACTGCAGCTACATAAAGTAATGGTTGTTAGTTGCCCTGAATTTATTGATGAGAATCCATTAAGAAGATTCGAATCTAGCTTGTTTACTGTTGGATCTAGAAAAATTTATTTGCGACCTCTTGAAAAGTTTACTTTTGTGCAACAATTTTCCAATTGTTGAAAGATATGTTTGATTGAACATCTAGAATATATAGTTTGATTATAAATCAGTCTGAAATGGTGAAATCATATTTTGAGTTGCACTTAGAAGTAATTTATTTATAAAAAAATTGATTAATTTAGGAGATTTCTGCCAAATTAAATATTTTCATGGATAGTTAATTTAATAAATAATAGAAATTAAAAGATTATATCCATGTAAATGAAGAATAATTTTATCATTTTGATGATACTTAAGGTAAGTTTCCCAATTAATCTCTAATAACTCTTTGTTTTGGAGTTAGGAGGTCCTCTTTTAATTTGAACCCAAATTGTTATAATGATTTAAACTCAGACAGCTATTTTTGTAGATATGAGAATGCAGAAGATTAATACCTTCCTTAAAATTCTGCAAATAATGATTAATTTTCTCCCAAAGAACTATTTATATAAAATTAAATATTTTAATGAGTATTTAATTTGATAAAGAATGGAAATTAAGATATTATATCTATGTAAACCAAGATAATGTTATCTTTTTATGTTGCCAGGTAACCATCAATTACTAATTGACAGTCTTGAGGATAATCAAGTTTTCTCTACTTGCTTATGTAATAGCTCTTTTGTCTTGGGTTTAAATGAACTATATATATATATATATTCCATATTTATTGTTACAAGGGGATCACCTTGACAACAGTTTGAAATTGTTGATTGTATTGATATTCGGATTGTCTAAGTGTTTACTGGTTTTAATGATATATACGTGTGTGTGTGTGCGAATATGAACAGTTATTGGAAAAAATAATTATTTACATGATAAATTTCTTGATGGAAAGTATATGTTAATAACATTACAACTGGTATGTGATATTTAACCTGTTTACAAATTCTTAGACTTTTGCGAGAGCAAACACTAGGGTAATATTAATCATAAATCTTTCAATTAATCGTAATTAGTAGTTTAGTCCAATCAAGTTAAGCATTAACACTGAAGTATGCAAAGTACGCTTTATAGAAACATTGGAAATTATTTCATCAGTTACATACATACTCTACTTTTTTTCTTCAAAGAAATTGCTTTGATTTTTTTTATATATCAGATAGTATATGTATAGGGCATTAGAGTCAAATTTTGAAATCTGATTTTGTAGGCCTTTTTTCTTTTAAAATGTTTCTTTTCTAATTCATTTTTTAAAAAAACAACTCTCTAATTGAGATTTTTTTGAGTGATAACTGATATCTAAGAAATATATTTTTTGTTTTGAAAATTAACTTAAACGCAGCCATTTTGATTTCAAATCATGAACTATCAAAGTTTTCACCATTAAAATTGTAACTTTTAAACTTATTTATATATATAATCCAGAGTTTATAAAAAAAGTTAGAGCACCAGAACTGACAGAACTACCATATGATCCTTGAATCTTGAGTTCCAAAATCTGCCACTTTATTACTGCACCAAACTATATAGAACCATTCATTATTTAATCCTAGTAAAATGTTTACTTGTTGTTAATTTTAAGTCCAGAAGCATTAGAGAATGAGTTAATAATTTGGTATAACTGGAACAGGTATTTCTTGAATGGAAGGGTAACTAGAACGTCATCCATATACGCTATGGTTCTAATATACCTATTTAGACCAGGAACATAGACACCAGGTAGTTGATCCTCAATATTTTTGATGAGAGGATTGATGTAAAAAGAAGGGCACTGAGAGGTGATTCTTGGGAGATCAATGATGTAGGGCTGAATCCTTTGGTGATGGTCCCATTCATTGAGATATGAATCTCTCTACTGAGGAGAAGATTCTCTAGAATTTGTAATATCTCAGATGGTATATCAATATCTGTGAGTATTCCTAGCAATACTTGAGTGTTGACAGAGTCAAATGCATCTGATATATCTAGTTGTACAGCTATGGGTCTAGATTGCCTGTGAGACCTGATATAGTCGAGTAGAATCTTAGACTCACCCATAGCTGTAAGAGCAGATGATCCTTTTTTGTGTATTGCGATGATGCTAAATGATTGAGAATTATTGGTTGAATTTTGTCTTTTATGACACCCTCCATTATCTTGATAAAGAGAGGGGTCATAGAGATGGGACAAATGTTGGCAATTTGAGTAGGATCCCGATTCTTCTTTATGAAGGGTACCAGTGCAATAGGATACAGGTTCTTAATTTTTTTTCTTAGGCCAGGTGGTTAATCATTCCCATCATTATGAGGACTGAGAAATTGCTATGGTGATCTAGAAGAAACTTTGGGATTCATGCAGCTCTGTGTGCATGTGATTTGAAAGAGATGACAGTTTTTGTTTCAGGTCTTTTTCAGTTATTCCATGCTTTGCTGCTGTACAACAATCATCAATGGCACCATGTTGAAATAAAGGGCATGATTGAAGAGAATTTTTGAAATGGAGTCTGATTAACTCAAGCATGTGATATCCTGTGATTTTTACCTATAACTCTCAGTACCATCTTATATTGCTGATTCACCTGATCACACGCATATTCGTAATTTGTGCTAAACCAGCACTCATTAAAGTATGGAGATTGGTTATCTTAATATAAAGCTGAGTATTAATTGTATATATGTGTGGAGATGGTAATCTGAACCAACTGATGAGTGCTGGTTTAGCAGGAATTACGTATATTGGTAATTATTTATCTTTTCAACATGTGTGTGATCAGGTGAATCAGCAATATAAGATGATAGTAGGTCATGTGAAAGTCTGAGTTCAAATCTCACATATATTACATATATAAATGAAGGTGTAAGCCTGTACAATGTATTAAAATAGATTATGCAGAATATGCACATGCAAACACACACTCGATTTGATTTAAACACGCATTTTAATTCTTCTTCACATTAATGCTTTTCGTATTTTTTTTTTTTTTGTTAAAATTGTTATTTTTTAATGTAGATTTTAAAATATGTTTTTGATTTAATAACCTAATTAATTTAATGATCAAACGATTATAATTCTTCATGTGGCAGCTCTAATACCACAATACCGAAAAGAAGTTTATTTTTATTGGCAAAATGTAACTTTAGGAGTTAGAATCGTAATTGTTGGAAATAAGCTAAGCAGAAACAGAAAATGATTTCCATTTGGATAAAAGTAGTTTTTTCTGATCATCAGGTAATGACGACTCTGGTAGCTTACGTTTTTTTCTGTAAAATAATTTTCAACTAATCATTAATACTCTGGTACGAGAACTAGTTGAAGAATCTTTAGAAGGTTTGCAGTACCTCTGACAGTGGAAGTACCTAAGTGATCTTTTTTAAGATGAAAAGCTTGTCCAATCTTTTTCGTTTGGAAGAACGCTTTTTTTTAACTATCCAAAGATCATTTAGCAAATGCCAGTCATTTGTTATCACTTTGGCTGCATATGTTGACATGGCATTTATAGTTTTTGGAATTAAAGCTAAAGAGCCCCAAATGACATTTAGTTCAGTTTTCAGCAAGTTACCAATTAAACCAAGAACGTTTACAGACAGCCACCAGCAATTGATATTCAATGGTTTGACACAGTTAGTTCAATATTTCTTCAGTTAAAAAAAGGCACATGTCTTTATTGTTCAGAAGTTCGTAAGAGAACACCAGGCCTGTAGAATCGATTTAGGAACTTCCCTATCCAAAATCGGAAGCTCTATCAACTACTGGGTATTTCTTCAGTTAATATTTTTAAAATTGTGTATGCAAAATAAAGAAGTTTTTTTAAATAAAAAATTATTGCACTTTGCATGTTGAAATAGTCTCCAGCTTTCAAAATTTGTTGACTGCACAATCCAAGTTCGAACCCATGAAATAAAAAGTGCTTTTACTCATTTGAATTATCTTACTATTTAAAATGTTTTTAAACATCAATAATTTTTTATTGAGTTGGTTGTAATGATCATGATGTGACGTGGTATTTTAAATGTAAGTGAATATTTCAACTTCAATAATAAATTCACATACTTTTGTAAATATATAGATTTAAAACAGATGTTTTTTTTTAAAAAAAAAAAGTATAAACATTTATTTTTTACTACAAAAACAAAACTTTTTTTGATCTTTTACTCTGATGCATTGTGATTGGTCGCCATATCTATCAGTTCTACGTATTTCGCCCATTAATTTCATTTCTTGATTTTTTTCATCAATTCTCACCGTGGCTTCAAACTCAGCACTACTTGGCCTAGCAATTATCGTTACAGTAACATCTTTGATGCTGTTTGTTTCATTACCAAGCATCACGTCTTCAACAATTCCATTGCCTTTGATTTTAATATATTTTAAAAGGTCCGAATTCGCCGAACTAAACCAAGCTTATTTTATCAAATCAAGGGTAAGTTGTTTACAAAGGTGCCGATAATTAAGAGTGAAGTTATTAATAGAGTCAATAATAAAATAGGAAATATTAACTACAAGTGGATCTCTAATATCCATGCTGCTTTTTGTTTGACAGGTACACCAGTGAGGCAGAATATTGGCACTTTCACAAGTTCTATTCTCAGGTATATTTTGAAACAAACTTATACTTCTTGATGGTTCTACTACTATGTCAGATTTAATTTTACTCCAGTGAAAAATATCTTGAAGGGTTGCATAAATATCAAACGGTGTCGTCAGCTTGTTTGAGTTTTTTTTTACAACTTTTATTAAATGACTATGCATGCTGTGAAATTGTAATGGGAAAATGAGAAAAGCCATTGGTAATCTTTCTTCTAATCTTCCTAGATAAGTGTTACGGAAATTTCCAAACCTCATTCCATGGTCATTCATTAATATGAGCATAGTATTGTTGAGTAAATCTTCATCTAGAAGAGTTTTTAAAAATGTTTTTAACACTTTATCTAAGCTGGCTAAGTTTTCCAAGACGTCGTGAGTTAAACTTGTTAAAAAGGTAAAGGAAAATGACAATTCATCATGAAACACTCGGCTGAAATCATAAAGCCATTCTAATATTAAACTACCGTGGTATCTATGGCCAGCACAGACGTACTCACTTTCAGGTGTCAGCTCAGATTCTTTCAGAGCTAAGTAAAAGGGTCTCAAATAATGATCAGTAGGTTGATTAAAAAACCCAAGCATTTCAAAATTAAATAAAGATATACTTGGAGAATCTTCTGCGAACAAAGTGTGGTAGCCACGTTTAGAAAACTCTTTCCAAATGATTGGAATATGGTCAAAAGATTGACTAGAATTTCATGGAAGTTCTGAAACAAATTTTCCAGAAAGCATAGGAACTAAATTAACAAAAGTATTATCACCCACTTTATTGTATCCTTTTAATTCGATGGCTTTCATTTGAGATTGTAGAAAATGATAACTTTGAGGGCAATACCTTATGAAGTTGAGTCTTGACACAGAGTCAATTCCTAAAATCATCACGCTTAATGGTTTGGATCCAGAAGTAAAATATGAATGAGTGGAAGTTATATTTTTGATTATAAAAGGATAAAAATCCTGATAGATTTTTTCATCATCATAAAAACATTCTATTTTAACAAATTCATGCTTTGCAGTGATATTGTTATAAAATATAATGTCTTCGCCATATTTGAATTTATTATCGGTTCTTCCTTCCTCTGAGCGATAGATGGGTGTATATACACAATACTCTAAATCCTTGTAATATTTTTTTAGAATCTGGAAATCAATAGTTAGCGTATATAGATTTATTTTCTTGACCAGAGATGGGCGTTTATTGCAGTCAATAATATTGGGAGGATGAAGATAACTGCTAAATGAAAAGGTGAAAGGATCGAAATCCTGAATTTTGCAACCAGGTGTGTAAATAAGATAACCCGTTGGTTGGTGATGTGGAATATTTTTTCTGCTAACATGTTTTAGAAATAAAAAATCAGAAGTAAAAAATAAGATATTCAAAATGTTCAGAACAACAAATACCAATATCCAAGTAGACTTACTCCATTTCACCCGTGTTACCATAACAACCTTAATAATGATAAAAAAAGAAAATTAATTGTCACAAACACTTTAAAAAATTATTGAAATAAAAAATTACTTATATATATATATATAAATACAAACTTTTCCTAGGTTAGTATTATATGTTAATTAGATTAACAACTCAACACTGGTTTATTGATTGCGTGAAATACTCTTAATCCAAAACACAAGATGGAATATTTGAAAAGATAAGAACGAACCAAATTATCCTTCTATCTATATTCACTTACATAGGCCAACACATCATATTTAAAATTTACAATCTATTAACCAGTAATATTTGATTTAAAAAATTAATCAATATCTTTTGTCATAACTGATGTTATCAGCTGTATTTTATCATATACAGCAGAACGATTTCGAATTAAACATTATACCAACTTGATATTGAAGTGGGAACATAATTTTAATGGTAATTTAATAAAACCTCTCTTTATATTGGATTAATGTTATTGGATAAAACAGAGCTCTTAATCAAATTCATAATATAAATACTTTTGTTTTTTAATAATATTTAAATATGTTAATAATTAAATATTCACAACAAATACATTATTGACATTGAATAACATAAACGTCTCTTATTCCAACTACAAAAATTTATAATCTTTTAATCTGCAATCTGTAGTATATTCAGTTGCTGTGTGTGAGTCACCGAGAAGTTACTCCAGCTATCAAGTAATAAAAATAAATAATATGAAGGTTCTTACAACCTTTTAAGTCTCTAAGACTCTCTTTTCAGTGGGACACTGCATTAAAATTTTGACTTGTCTGTTAGAAGTATCCTGTTGCCTTTTTCCTGGACTCTTATAGCCCCATTGGCTGCTTTAGCTTTTCAGCTGGAAATATTACGTTGCCTTCTTTCTTGTTTGTTGAACTTAGTTTGACAGACTGATTTAGATTTTGAGGAGATTTATGTATTATTCTCTAAAGTATATATTTAATTAATAATTTTTTTAAATTTCAAAGATTATCTTTACTTTTAAAAAATCCATTTATGGATGTAATTAAGTTTTTTCTTTATAAGATAAAATTTCTGACTTAAATTCTCTAAGGAATTTTTTAATTTCACAGATAAAATTTATTTTAGTATTTTAAACATATATATCTTTTAAAGCAATATATATATTGTAACGATATATAAATATGTCGTTACATTAAATTAAAATAAAAACTTAAAAGTTCGCAAATAAAAGTAAAAAACTAAACGCTAAAATTAAAATGTTTGTTAAACGTATATACATTCACACAGAGGCCAAACTTTAAAAATATTTTTTTAAAAAAAACAAAAAACAAATAAGTATTTGAACGTACTTTTTTATAAAAAAGTACAAGATTTAAAAATAAAAACAGGTATTAATAAATGTAATCTGTAAATGGAAATGATTGTTTATAAATTGTTTGAAAAGCAAGCTAGCCTAGGGCTCTTGTATAATTAAAATGATCTGATGAAAGATAGATAAGAAAATAAAGAGAAATTAGCTTGACCAATGGAAGCACTAAGCCTTGGCTCGGACCCTAATGAAAGTGATGGATTAGTGACGTTTTGTTGATTGAATCCGTGTGGATAATATAAAAAGGGAAATACAGTTTTTTCTGACAGTTCCAGTTCCAGCATTTTGTGTTTGAGAGATGGGGTAGGAAGCACATACCACACTCTCTATAAAAAAAAATGAATGAAAAGACTGTGATACCTTGAACCAGCTATTGCCATCTCCAGAACATTATCTTCCAATGGAGGCGTTGTGAGAATTAAAAGCAGAAACCTGGACTCTTCTACCGTAAGCTATATGGACATGAACTCTAAATTTAAAAATAATTAAGAACTTTCGTTCAAGATTATGAACTTCTATCTGACTTTTTTAAGTTTAAAATCAAATTAATAATGTTTAATTTTATATGTTTTCCGATTGATAAAAATCATTTCCATTTTTTTTTCTTATTGTATAAATTATTTATTGTTTAAATTTTAAATGATGATATTTAGGTTGGGTATAGACATTGGATAGATTTGTTAGCGGTTGATTATGTTGAAGTTTTCACATTTGATTAGAAAATATAGATCAACGATGTTAATGCAGGCATCTTACAATGAATGCCATGGGGCCTTGTGTATTCCCTTTTGCAATTGACGTTATTGATGATTTTGTATTTTGATCGATTGTGTTTAATTTGGACGTTTTTGACCGTAGAATCTGTGCAGCCGATCTATACTCAACATTTTAAAAACAAATTTATAAAAATAATCAGTGTGAATGTATTTAAATGTTAAATTTAAGTCGGGCGTAAATGGCTATATAAATTTGTAAAGTTATATTAGGGGAGGGTAATCTTAGGTTATTTGTTTCATTGTTAAATTGGGTCAATGGATTGGATATATTGATGTAGTTAGTAGATGTAGTCGGAGATTCGCTACTGGCAGAATCGTTTATATATACGCTGCACTCACCCGTTTGCCTATGAAAGGAATTATAAGACGGAGAACGCAGTTTCTTTCTATGGAGTTTTTTTTTTTTGTTCTTCTCGTTAGATAGATGTAATATTCCTATCTGATGAGAGTCAATGTCTTCTCTTAATCTTTTTGGTGCTGCCATATTCTGTATTACATTGAATACATCGATATATCAGATGAATTGATGCCAGTTTGACTGCGAATTTTAGCCTAAGGTTAAATAGGAATAGAATATTTTATTTTCAAATGCAAATCTATGTAGTCTATTCATACTCGACCCTAAATAAAAATGCATTAAATTTCAGTTGTTTATAGACACTTGCATGGATTGGTTAACGGTGAATTGTGTTTCGGGTTTTCATATTTGATCAAAATATATAGACATTCGATAAATAATGATACCTTACGGGGAGTATCTAAAATGTATTTATTCGGATGTCTTTTAAGTTATTGGTGACAATGCAAGTATCTTATGCTGAATACTAGAGGGTTTCTTGTATTTCCCTATGCAATTGTCAGTAATCAATAATTTTGTGTTTTGATCATTTATGTTTATTTTGAAATGTTTTTGACCGTTGAAATCTATGTAACTGATCTATAGCAACATATTAAAACAAGCTTTTATAATCCCATCTATACGAACTTAATTAAAATGTAAACTTATAATATAATGTAAATTAAAATCTAAGGTAAAGTTAAAAATAATGTTAAATGTTAAAATGTAAAACTAATACTAAAACAATTTTCAATCTTATATATATATATATGTGCATAAATAAATATATATATATATATGTGCATAAATAAATATTTATGTGTTAATTTCTGGCAGTGGCTTTTATTCTTTTATATTTAAGATATAAAATTTATATTTTATTATCTCTGCTACTCCACTGAGCTAGTGACTTGGGCTAATGATCTGAATATTTAAATAAAGTGGAATCTTAACAGCGCGTATCTGCCTACTCTATAATTTTTTCTAGGTTTAAATGCCTAGATGGCGCCTTGTAGAGCAGATATCGTAGTTTGCGGTTAGATTCGATCTTCACTTTCATTTTGATCATTATAATATATATATTGTGACCCTCTGAATGAGCACAAGGAAATGAGATACTTTGTATCTGTAGTGAATAGTTGTATTGTATTAAAAAATGAAATAGCCTTAAAATTTTAAAATTTTTACTGGAAATTGTTTAGTGCTTTAGATATTGATTGCTTATGCATTTGATTAACCACTTTATAAGCATTTATTATTATTATTATAATTAATGAAGTATTTAATGCAAGAAAGAGGGGTTATTTATTATAGGAATTGGTATATTTTTGTTAGGAGGATGCAAAGTTATTTTATGTTAGTGTTTAGTATTGGTTTGAAAGGTTTTCTAATCCCTTATTCATTGATACCTATCCCTTTATCAACATTAATAGCCATCTCAATTATATTTAGTCAAGATAATTTAATATTTAGATTGCAGTACATGTGCATGCATGTATGTCTGTATTATGTTTCATTTCATTTTCATCTTTTAATAACACTAAGCAATAGTACATTTAACATGAAGACATTTAAATTACAGTAATTATCTTTAATAATTTAACAAATATATATTTTTTCCAATGATTAATAGATATTTGGATCAGTGGATTATTTTACAAATTAAATAAATTATTAATAATTTTTGTTTAACAGTTAATTAATATTCATTTCTTTCAAGTTTGTAAAAGTTATTTTTTATTATTTTTTTTTTGTCTTGATTTAATTGTGAAAATCAGAATGTTTTTTTAAAGCAAAGATTTATTGCATATGTAATGAGCTTAAGTGCAAAAAGGTGGGAGTTAACCTTTTGAAGGGAAATGACCTTTTGATGGGGAGGAAGGAAAAGAGATATTTATTTAACAGATAGTTTAGATTAAAAATTGCTCATTATTGATGTAATTGCAGCCAATATAACAAGTACATGTCTCTTCCATAAGTCAAATTGGTTTTAAAAAAGCTTTAAAGTAAACTTCAAGAAAACTTATAGGAAATTCCAGTACGGAAAGGTCTATAATTAACATACAAGGCTAAAAATATCAGAAGGTATATCAGTTTTTTTATTTCCTTACCTCATTTAAATGTTTGAATTAACCACCTCATACTAATTAATATTTTAAAATGTATATCAATAATATTAAGCTTGCATTATTTTATTTACTTATCATTAAGAAGGAAAATAAAATGCATGAACTTTATAATTATTTACGTGTGTTGTATAATATCTCTTGGAAATATGTGCAGAACAGTTTTACAGAATTTATTTTAATTTTTCACTATATTTTATGTCTTGCTATTATAAAAGTTAAATACAAAATTTAAAGGATATGTGTATTTTAATGTATTATGCCATACTTAAATTCATTACGGAGAAATGACAGTATTTATTTATTTAGTATTTCTAAAAATAATATGTATTTTTCTGAAAGGAATAAAATGTGAATTACTCTAAATAACCAAAGGATACTACTCATTAAATATGTACTTAAATCAGATGGAAGAACGGGAACGAAGTGTATTTCTGTTCTCTTCGATATGGATGCATTAGAAAATAAATTATTACTAATTGTGGAATTACCAATGGATTATGATGTATTAATTTGCAATATTTAAAAATAAACTATATGTATACTAGCTTATAAAATGTCTGAAAAACAAATGCTATTTAAGAAATTTATTAAGAACAATTGCTTACTTAATTTAAAAACTACTACAAAATGAATTAAATAAATCTTGTACAACTGTAGCTAAAAATGTCGTTCATATTTCCGTCATAATAAAAAATTGATTACTTATGTGTGATGTAATAAACTCAATTAGCTATGCTAAAAACAGTGGGGATGCTAGATAAAATTTAAATTATGATTATTTTTTTTGTTATCCTACAGAAATTCATTTTATGTTTCATATTTTTAATAGACATGAACTCAGTTTGGAATTTATCTCTGCATCGTTTAATAAACTTGAAGAAGGACTTTGCAAGTGAACTTTTTATTTTAAGTCAAAGAACAAAATGACTTTTGTTTTCTTTATTTTTTTTATTACTTGTCATCATTAATGTATATGATAGACAGATAGGCATATTTATTATTATGTTTTGCTTATAATTTTGTGCTATTATAAACTTCTAGATCATCTCGGAATACGTATTCACAATTTGTGGATATGCTGGTAAAAAGTGATTTTATTCAAATATGCATTGTTTTATTTTACGAAGGTAAAAATATTTTTTTTAATTATATGGTTAAAGAGAGGTTTACATTTATTTTATATATTTTCTTATATCAAAGGGAGAATTTTGGCTTCAAAGTAGCAAGTGTCTGATAGAAATATTCTGTCAGAAATGGCAGAAGAAATCTCGTTAGTAATAATTATAACTATTAAATTTTAGAAATAATTTAAAGTTTATTCTGAATTAAAAGTTATACCTTAATGTATTATTTAATTACTGTGTTGCTTGCATAGTATATAACTTAGAATTATTATTTTTTTGTGTATATTCTTATCCACGCGTGTGAGTGTTTATTTTGCGCAATTATAACATTTGTTTAATAAAGTTCAGTTTGTGAATATTTTATGTATAAATTTCGGATGTTATCGTATTCTAAAGAATTGAATGGATTAGTAGGTTATCTGTATGTATTTATCTGTCAGCGTGTATATATAATGTTCGATATGTAGAAGAGCTTTGGGAATGGAAAGTAACCTGGATGCATTCTAATATTTGTAGGGATAAAAGATTTTGCTTATTTAGTATATTTTAATAATTTTCCATGAGTAGAGCCTAGTTTATATTATACGTGTATTATGAAATGATAGTTTTAAAGTTAAGTGATGTTTTCTTACAGTTCTGGTGATGAGGAAAAAGTCCCCACCAATAGTGTATTTTAGAATTAGATGAGTTATTGTTGAAGTACGAAGTAATATTTAGGAAGTTAAGTGATGTTTTCTTACAGTCCTTGTGATGAGGAAAAAGTCCCCACCAATTCTGTATTTTAGAATTAGATGAGTTATTGTTGGAGTATGAAGTGATATTTAGGAAGTTAAGTGGTGTTTTTCTTAGAGTCTTGGTGATGAGGGAAAAGTCCCCACCAATAGTGTATTTCAGAATTAGATGAATTATTGTAGAAGTGTTAAGTAAAAAGTTTATTTGCTCCTCATGTGAATTTCCCTTGGAATGTGTAGTCTGTATAATCATGAAAATATAGCTCTGTGTTATTTAATCATCATCATCATCATTATCAACCATTATCAATCCACTGCAGGATGAAGGTCTCTCCAAGTTTAATCCATCTTCTCTGATCTTTAGCTTCTCTTCTCCACATCACCCCTACACATTTTCTTATTTCATCCATCCATCTTACATGTGGTCTCCTTCTGGGTCTTTTACAATCTCTTGGAATCCAGTTTAAAATTTCAATTGTCCATCTATTATCATCTCTTCTAGCAATATGTCCAGCCCAACTCCACTTCAATCTTTTAATTTTTTCAATGAGGTCAGTAACACCTGTTTGTTCTCTTACCCATACATTGCGTTTTCGATATCTTCTTGTTACTCCCAACATACATCTCTCCATACTTCTTTGAGTGGTCTGAAGTCTCTGTATTGATCTTCTATTAAGTGTCCAAGTCTCAGATCCATAAGTAAGAACTGGTAAAACACATTTGTTAAAAACCTTTCTTTTCAAACACATAGGCATATTTCCTTTTAATATCAAGTTATTTCTACCAAAAGCACTCCAACCAAGTTTAATTCTATGATTAATTTCCTCTATTATGTTTCCATCTGTATTAATAATCTGACCAAGGTATTTGTAACTCTTAACTTCTTCTAATTCATCATAATCAATCTTTATTTTCATATTTTGAGCAAATCAATTAAACATTACTTTAGTCTTTTTAACATTTATCTTTAGTCCTACTTTCCTACTTTCATCTGATAACTCCTGCAACATTTCCTGCAGCTTGGAAGCATTATTTGCAAAAACAACTACATCATCTGCAAAATCTAAATGACTTAAATAATCTCCATTTACTTTCACTCCTTTAGTTTCCCATTTTAATCCACAAAATACTTCTTGAAGCACTGCTGTAAAAAGTTTTGGAGATATGGAGTCACCTTGTCTTACACCTTTCTCAATGTTGACTTTCCCAGTATCATTATGTAATCTAATTGTTGCTGTTGCATTTTTATAAATATTCTTTAAAATATGACAATATCCTGGATCTATACCTTGATGATCCAATGCTTTAATCACTGAAGAAATGTTTATAGAATCAAATGCCTTTTCATAATCTACAAATCCAAAACATAATGACAACTCATATTCATTTGTCCTTTCTATAACTTCTCTCAATACTTGAATATGATCTACTGTACTAAAACCACTTTTAAATCCAGCTTGTTCTCTTGGTTGGTGAAAATCCAAGGTTCTCTGTAGACGAGTTGTAATTATCTTGGTAAAAATTTTATATAAAACTGATAAAAGGCTGATAGGTCTGTAATTTCTAATATCTTCTTTATCACCTTTTTAAAATATTAATATTATTACTGCATTCTTCCAATCATCCGGTAGATCTTTATCATTTAGACATTTGGTATATAACTTTGCTAATATTTTTTCTGTTTCTTCACCTGCTTCTTTTAATATATCAATTATAATTCCATCATTACCTGGAGTCTTTCCTTTCCTTTTTTCATACATTTAATTGCATTTCTCACTTCTTCATTTAAAATTCTGGGCAATTCGGAAGATGTAATAGATATAGGAGGTACTTGTTCTTTATTACTATATAATTCTTGATAAAAATCTTCTACCAATTTCATAATGTCATCCCTCTTTTTAGTAATAATTCCATCTTTTTTCCTTATTGCAGATATAAATTTCCTACCAATACCAAAATGTTGTTTTACATTCTTAAGACTTTTATTTTCTTGATATAATATTAGTGTCTTACTTTGTTGGATGGTTTATGACATTGTCCGAAATGAAGTAATTATTTAATATTTTCTTAATGAATGGATAGTGTGTGGAAAAGATTGTTTTCTATTATTGTTGCTTGGACACACACACGCGTAATATAAACAATATTGCGAATATAAAAGTATAGAGTTATTGAAATTAAAAACAGGAAATATATGTTTTGAAACATATTATATTCATTTAATATTGTATTATAAGTCATCAAACCATCAGAATGAATATGATTTCATTGTTATGCGTGAAAGGTATATGTAATTAAAAACGATTATTTAATTAGTTAGAAAAAGTTGCTTTGTTGATGGCCAAATATGTTAGTTTGATTTATTTTATTAATCAATAGAATATCCTCTCATAAATATTTATTGTGCCAATAATATAATATATTATTTAGTTAATGATATGTTTAAATGAAACGCTTAAGCAAAGCAGGTATTCATAGTTAGAATATTCAAGTTTTGTTGTTAATTTCTGATTTCAAAAAGATATAAATAATGTAATATAATAGGGATAATCCCAAACTGATGTGCAAGGTTTGTTTGAGAATTTAAAAATTATTAAGACAAGCAGTCTTATTGTAAATAAGTATATTAAATTAAATTTTAGTGTAATAAATGATTTGTTTATTTATTAAAGAACTGTGTCTTGAGTTATTCTTGTATACATTCGTGTTTCAATTTCCACATCTCCACATTTCATACATCTATTATAAAATAGATATATTATTTTATAGTTATAATATCAAATGTGCTGGTGTCTGACAATCTTATTTTCTTAATCCAAACATTATAAGGTACATTTGCCACTTGATAAATGTATTAGAAAGGTTGCCCAATTAGTATATTTGTTAGATGATGATATGAGATTAAAATATCCCCATGTCTGTCATTATCTTATTTCTAAACACAGTAAAACATTTAGTCAATTTATTTTATTACATTTTATTATAAGTTAGAATTATAAATTATGGGCCAATGTATTTTCTTTAATTCAACTGTGTTTTAAAATTCCCTGAGATCTTATTGTATATTCCTTGATCGGCATTAAGGTAGCTGTTTAGATGATGATATGCCAAGTCATAGAATTGTTTAGTGATATAATTATATCAAGCTGATATACTTGGATGAAGGGAGAAATTAAGTTGAAAGGATATTTTAATAGACTGTACTAATAAACATTGTGATTCTTTATCATGCAGTTAGTTAACAAAAAGGATTTACATTATATTTAATGTTTTATAGTATTTCTTCTTTCATTTACTTATAATTATATATCTTATGAACTTCCCATGATTTCCCTCTGAGCTGAGCTGAATGTAGACTTAGGTAAAGAGTCTCAGTAATAATTTTTTATCAGATATGTTATTATATTGTTCTATTCATTAATAGAACTGGCGCCCTGGGCATTTACCCATATAATGTATATGAGCGGTGTTGGGAGTGTAGGTTATAATATATATATATATATATATATAGGACTCCTCTTCTTTAGAGAACTATAGTTTTTCTTATAAATCATGTAGTCTTTAAGATAGCAAGGTGGCTTCCACAATCTTTTAGGTTTATATATTTGTTTTAAGATTACTTTCTTCATGTATGATTGATTTTATTGTACTTTTGCCATCTGCGCATCCTGCATTTAATTCTTCTCTTTCTCGTTTAATCATATGGTAGATTTTCTTTCCTTTACTAAACTCCTGACTTAATCCTATTTAGGATGGTAAACTGTTATTTATTAATTATTGATCTATATGATTTGTATGATGATGGAATTGTGTGTTCACTTCTGATTCTATGAGTTTAATTTTATTTGAAAGTACTTTCATTATCATGCCTGGTGTCCACTTTTTTTAGGGATTCTCTAACCCAAATGTTTTGGCCCACTGTGAATTATTTGCATTCACTTGTCACAGTTTTTATAGAATCAAGTTGTGGGCACAATAGCAATAGTTTGGTTCTTAATTTGTGGCCTAATAACTTATCTGCTGGTAAAATCTTTATTGATGATATGGTGTAGAGTGGTGATATATCATTGCTGTCTGAAGAACTTCATGGATTTGCTGAAACTCTGACTTGTTAAAGAGTTTGCTTTAACTGTTTTACAGCCTTATTGGTTAGTCAACTTGACTCTGGATAGTAAGGTGGAATACAAACATGTTTGATACCCCACTTATTAGGCCAGAATTGTTATCTAGATTGGATTGAGTATTCATCACCATGGACCAATCTATATACAGATAGACAATGTATATCCAATAGCAAGAATGAGCCAATGTATAATGATGCTCACTAAATTTGAATGTTTCTATTATGGATGGTGATCTGGCAATAAATAGCCAATCCATTTGAAGATAAGGTCAGAGAACTACTGTGACAAAACTGAAGGACAGAACACATATTCTCCATAGAACTATTGTTAAACCAAAATGGCAGAATACATGCTAGAATGTAAATTCTTCCAGAGATACCAAGAGTCAAGCTAAATGGCAGTGAGACAAGTCTATGTTCAAAACTAGAATCTGCTAAAACCTAATGCTAATATGAGACAAGCTGTCAGAGTACATCCAAAAGTGTCACCTATCTATTCATAAGGTACAGTGACACAAAACAGCTGGAAATGGCAGGTAAAATTATAATGTTCTTGGAGTTCCCACTTTTTATAATTGCAGTGCAATGATAGAAGCTATATCTTGCCAATGGTAGAAGGCAGTAAGATAATCACTGTATATAGTGTAAATATGCAAATGTATATCTGTTTTATGTTATATTAATAAATATATATTAAACTTCGGCAATTGTTCACCAAGCTTTTCTAACTGTTAAAGTCCGAAATCAAGCCAAAATGTTTTATGTTTTAATAATAGATTTTGAATGTAAATAAATATATTTTCCATAATTTTTTACAATCATAATTAAGATTTTACATTAATTTACCTAAGTATAAACTTTGATTCAAAAATTTTTACAAGAAAAATAAGACAAGTAAATAGCACTTGACTGCTATTCTAGACAAGTGAATAAGTTTGACCACCATTTGCATATCAATAACATTCGTTGCCAGTTAACAAAATGCAATTATTTTTCATAAATATTTATGTATTTTATGATTATTTTACACTATAATAATTAATAATGTGACTAGATTTAGATTTTTATTTAAAGTATTTAATTTTAGACAAAGAAAAGGTAACAGAAGTGAATAACGAGCAGCTATAACTTCTAAGACACGAGAAGTCAATGGCGATTTCATGTTATAATTGGTTGAAATATAATTCTTTTGTTTCACTGCAGGCTATGTTTTTTTAATTTGTCGTTATATTTAACCAATTTGAATGTAAAATGATTCAATTTTTTTTTTCATATGTCATAGCATCGTCCGAAGGTGAACCTACAACTGTCTGCAACCAACTACTTGCTTGCAAGGTGCTGCGATGACCTCTCGGTTAACAGCGCTTGACTAAAATGATTCAATTTTAAGAAGCTAAATTAAAACAATTCTGATTTTTGTACATTAATATATTTGTGAATAGAAACGGTCTAGAATCGCATTTGATGAATAAAATCACTCATTTTTTTCTCAATCTGAACAATAAGAAAATTTGTCAGTCTTAATTAATTAACTCCTTTGCTTATTAAGAATCTCACATGATAATTTGTTATTCTAGCAAGCATAAAATTCTATATGATTCCTTATAATTAAATTCCGAATAATAAGATCATTGTTAGAAAATCAGTCATAATTTTTCTTTTTAGTGAACCCAAAATCAGATTTACTTGTGCTCATAACATATTCTTTAAGAAAATTATATACCTCAATAACATGACGGTTCTGAAAGTTTAAATGAAAAACTTTAGCATTTGTTTTAAAATCAAAAAAAAAAAAAAAAGATCCATATTAATAATAATTTGGTGATTGAAATGAAACCAAGTTTGCCAAGAAACGTATGATTTTGTATTTATAGTATTACATTTCTGAATCCCTTTGAAAAGATATTAAAAAAGAAATTAAGTAATTTTCATTAATTATTATCATTTTATTTTCCCATTTTAATTCAGAAAAATATTTCCGTTAATATATACTGTAATACTATCTCTATCAATATTAATATTTTAATGTTACCATGCAATCCCACCACTGTTGTCGTATTTTGATAAATATCCTTGAGATTTTGGCACTAATATGGTCTTTATGTTTCAAAGTTTTAATTACGTCAATAAAACGATGCTTATAACTTCAAATATCTTTCAGTAAACTAGAAGTCCAATGCAAATTAGCAACTCGTATTTTTTATTCATTTCAATAATTTTCTTAATATTTGGAAGTAATCTACAGCAGTGGTGCGCAACCTTTTTATATTTGCGACCCCCATACTCAGACTGAAATTTTACACGACCCATTATATATTGTTACTATCTTATTATAAGTATATAAGAATAGTAATAATAAAAGTCGTTTTACCACATACAAATATATATCTTTATATTATATTTCAGTACATACAATTTGATATTGATATAAGATCTTTGAAAAAAGTACATATCGTACAACACGAGAACTTTTTAAAATTTTCACGACCCCCAACATTTTTTCTATAACCCTTTCAAAGGTCACAACCGGATCTATTGTACTATAATCGCTTGTAATATCAGAGTTTTTTAGGGTGAGGGCTTGGTAAAATTTCAAAGTCGTTTTTAGATAAACTATAACTGATCTTAATAAAAACTTTGTACAGAACATACTCTGTAATTCCTAATATCTTTTTTTTTTCTCCATATGTTATAGCTTCTGCCGGGAGGCGAACCTACAACAACCAACCGTCTGCAAACAACTGCTTGCTTGCAAGGCGGCTGCGCTGACATCTCGGCTAACAACGTTTGACAATTCCTAATATCTTTATATCAATATTATTACTAGTTTTCTGATCATGTGATATTTTTTTAATTATTTAAATATTTAGTTGTAGTTTTGCCAATATTTTTTTAAATTTCTTTATTGCTTATTTTAAAATATGATGATAATTCCACCACTTTCCAAACTTTTTAAATCGTCTTAAATTAACTGCTTCATTCTCGTCTTCTTTTAAAATAACTGGTAATTCAAAAGTTTCTGTTACATATATATTAGGTATTTTGTTTTATTTGTTTTTTTTTTTTTTATAACTATGTATTTCTTTATAGAATTCTTCCATACATTTCATACAGTTTCTCTCTCTCTCTCTTTTATTAAAAGTGCTTTTATTTTTATTGTTGAAACATTTTTTTTCAATACCAATACATTCATTAATAGTTTTTGTGTGTTTTTTTTCCTGTATCTTTCCTAACCAATTAATAATTATAACTCATTTTTTATGATTTTACCGCATCCAAATATTCAATTTTTTTAAATTGAGCATTTTACATATTTTTATATTCGTTCTCTTGACTCATTAAAAAATGATTGACGAATTACTGCTCTTTTGAACCCAATTTTTATTATTTATTTTTTTGTCCTCCTTAGTTTAGTACAGTGATAAAGTGAAAGATATTTGAATTTGAAGCAGCTGTCCCGATCCATTTTTCAGGTATTCAAACTTCTTATAAATCTCTAGCAATAAACCATTTTATTATTCTATTATATATATTTTAATCTTTTTATTTAATTTTTCAAGTCAGACATATTATTAATTTCTATTAATATTTTAAAACAATTTGCAAATTAGTTTAAATTTCCCCAATATTTCAGAATGTTAGCAAAAATAACTGCATTTTCTAATAACTTATTTGTTTATTTTTTAGTTTTGCATTATCTATAATCTCCCTAAACTATGAATCTATTAAATAATTTATAATCTTGAAATACATATTTATATTAATTAAGATATAAATTAATTCAGTAATATCTTTATATGCTTGCGAACATGTTCATTTTTGTTACTAAAAAAAATTCATAATTTATATATTTTTTTCTAGAGAATTCACAATGCTATGAACCCTCCTATTTCTGTATCCGATATAAATGTACTCACAACATTTATTTGTTAATAGTTTTTTAGTTAAAGTATTGAAATATTTTATGGCCATTTTAAAAATAAAATACTGTGTAGTTGATCTGATCAAAAGTATTCTGTACATCTACATAAAAATTTTGTACATTTTCACAACAGTGATAACTAGTTGGGGCATAAAAATGAACGACTGGGTTTGATATCTTGCATTAAATTAATAACTAATCCTATCACTCTTTCAGATATGATATCCATCTATACAAAATTGTTTTTTAATTTTTTTTTGTTAATAATAAATGTTATTCCCGTTGCCAATATTTGGGCCCTTATTTTAAAATATCTGTCCACTTCTCAATTTAACTCTCATCTTTTATTTTATCTTCATAAAATGCACCAATGCCCTATTTAATACTGATTTTTCCTTCAATTCTTTCAATCCACCTTTAGATCCTTCAGCTTCAAAGTGACCTGAAGTTTGTAAATAACTAAATCAAAGACCATGTCATTTAGTAGTTCTAGGTTCTAATCTGTTAGTTGTCAGTATCTCTTTCTTTTAATTCATAATCGTTATCTCAGCCAATTACTTTACTTTCTTCAGGACTTCTATCTGGCATGACTGTCAATATAGAACAAAAAGAGCACCCACATATTCCTATATTTATTCTAACTTCAAATAAGCCTAACTAATGTTTCAGATAAAATCTTTTGGATATCTGAAAAAAAAAGTAAATTTTCCATACTGGCTAATAATTATTGATGAGAAATCTATTTTTGTTATTTTATATATGAACAATTAGATAGTAATAGCAATTGCAAGGAGAGGAACATATGAAATGAATATTATATATAGAGCCTGCAAAACAAGCTCTTAACAAGCTTTGAGAATATCCTCAACCCCAGACCGGTTTCTGCATCTAGCATCATCAGTGAGGTACCAGCATATTCATTAGATTAAAAATACTAGGACCAGCCGAGCACTTTATCTAATGTATATCTATTGAGAAGAAAATCTGAAATTTTTAGACATTCATCTGTCTAAAAATCCAGCTATCTAACTCAAATAGCCATATGGGACTGAACTAAGTTAGATAGCTGGATTTTTAGACATATGGATGTCTGAAAATTTCAGATTTTCTTCTCAATATTTATACTATTAGATAAATTAATGTAACGACTTATTTATATATCATTACAATACATTAGATAAAGTGCTGGGCTGGTCCTAGTATTTTTAATATAATGAATATCCAGGTACCTCACTGACGACTAGATGCAGAAACCAATCCTGGGGTTAAGGATATTCTCAAAGCTAGTTACGATCTTGTTTTGCAGGCTCTATATATATCATTTGTAAATATGAGCTTTATTAAAATTAGGAAATGAATATTATAACTTTGTTCCGATTACTTTCTTTAAGGTCTAAAAATGAAATCAATGTTTTATTCCACCCTCTCACTTAATAGTGAAATTTTTGCAAACCTATATGTTATTTGAAAGGCTAGTTAAGAACAAAGTGATCAGCACTGAGGTGAATAAACTTTATCATCCCAATACATGAACGTATCTCTATTTAGTCTGAAAAGTCATCCAGTTAATATTATATTTTGAAAAAAAAAATGCTATTCCTGATAATTAAAATACAAAAAAACTTTAAGACAAAATTATTAATCAAGTAAATCCAAATTAATTTAATAATCCCAGGATTAAAAAAACAGTTGGAATAGTTTGTTGCTTGGGAGTTCAAAAGAGCACCGAAATGACAGAGTGATGAAGCTAGACCTTGATCCATGAACCTTGGCCTCCAGAGTCTGCCATTGAACCCCCAAGCAGAGTAATAAATGATTGTTTGTTATTGACCAAACCTATTTCATTTCATTAGCATTAATCTATTATAGCTTTATATTTCACCTAAATTTACTGATTGTGAAGCTGAAACTTATTTCAGAATAGTTATTTTAAATCATCGCCCTTCTCGTCCGCCCTATATATTTAGTGGAATGGCAGAGTGGCAGACACTGAGGTCAAAGCCCAAGGACTGCAGTTCTGCTATTTCCAATATTCGAACTTTTTATGAATTAGCGAATAGTAAACTATTAGATTATTTTTGCTGTCCAAGATTTGTTGTAGCAGTAGAATGACAGTCTGGAGCTCAATGCCCAGGGGTCGCCGTCTTGTTCTCTCATTTCCGGTATTCGAACTTGTTATGAATCAGCAATGAAATATTTGATTACTGTACATTTTTTCAGCTTAAAAGCGGTCTTTTAATATATATATATATTTAAAAAATCAATCAAATTTAGAAATAAATGATTTTTAAAAGCATTCAAATTATTATTACTAATATAAATGCAATTTTGCAAAAATAATTGTCAAATTAATGATTTAAAAGTTACTTTTTGATTTAAAACTAATTTAGCTATTAAAATTTTACTTTAACTTGTAGATCATTTAAAAACAATTTTTATAATGTACCTGTCAAATTTCTTTCCGTACAAAGGTTTATTTATTAAAGATTTTTATGCTAATTATTTTCCAGGTGTAAATTCCCAGTAGCTTTAATTTATCGCGAAAAGCATGCAGAAAATTGCAAGTTTCTTTTACTAAAGTTTCTTATATTTGCGATATTTATTGTAAAATAGTTAATATTTATATAAAAAAAAGCGAAAACTTTTAATGCTTTCGACGTCAGCATGCTAAATAAATTCAGTACTAACAATGTTTGATCGCCATCTAGTGGCGATCTGTTTTTATTTTATTTTAAGGAATTGCTTTTTAATAAATATTTAAAAACGAATAGAACAACTAAATTTTTATAATTGCAGAACTATTAAATTGTTGTTTATTTATTTATTTGTTTTTAAAGAAAGATTTTCTTACTGAGACAAATTGAATAAAAATGCAAACCTAATTAAAGATGTGGCGTCCATTATAGTTATAACTATTATTAAATATTAGTGTTTTAAATTTGTTTTTGTTTTTTTAAATTTAAATGTGGGCATGTGAAAGTTGAAAATCATACTTTCTAAAAATAAAATAAGTATAGTGAATTTAAAAAGTTTAATGAGAATGCCACCACCCCCCTTCCGTTGTCTTCATTATTATTATCTCAAAACTATTCCCAGATATTTTAAAAAACTGAAGTATCGATTGTTTCTGGGAGGAGGGGGGGATATATACAGTTTTGCGAGTCAATAAATTATACTAATTGAATTATTTTATTTTTAGTGCATAAGAAATTCAAGTTCCTTGTCATGATCCATAGACATTGATTGGTTTTTATATTCATCAGTTAAATCGTTTATTACTTGCTTTTTCTCTATTCTTTGACTTTAAAAATGACTATTTTTTTTATGAGCGACTGCTCATAATTGCATAGATGTGTGTATATTTTTATTATAGTTACATAAAAAACAAATTTTTCAAAAAAAGGTTTGGGGTATTCATTTACATATATATAAAATTATGAATTATTTTGAAAAAAAAAAAATATGTAGATGATATTTTAAATTCATCAAAACATTTTAGCTGGATTTACAAACCATCCTTTGGATAGGTACAGCTGTTCAAGAATATTGCAAAAATATACACAAATCAGAACTATATATATATGATAAACTTTCCTCACCCTGTTCATATCACGATGCTGCTTGTTCTCTATTGTAAGATTTGCCTAGCAAACATAAAATGAATCTAATTATATTTGGTTTGTCAGTTCTTATAAGAATAGAAAATTTAACAAGTGATATTAATTAAACTAAACTTCCAATCCTATTCAGACATTAGCCAAAGCATCATTCAATATAAAAATAATTTTACTTCACCAGATAGATACAATCGCTACTACTTTTAATAGGCTTGTAGGTAAATAATTAAATATCACAATGTAAATACTACACAATACAGGGTTTTTAAGAAGATATAATCTTGGGAATGATAAACTTTTTTGAACTGTTTATATCAAGGCATTGCTTCCATTGTAAAATTTGCTTTGACATTTATATTTGTTTTTCTAGTTCTTATAAAAATAGAAAATCTAATAAATGATTGTAATTAAAATGAATTTCACTGATACAAATGAAGAAGGAAACTTTACTTATTTCATAATTGCATATTATTATAAATGCTGTATTAATTAATATTTTAATTGTCAATCTAAATATAAGTCAATACATAAGGCTAAAGTTTAATAAATTAACAAAATATCTACAATCTATTATCAACGTTAGCTCAATAAATTATATATATATTATTAAAAACCAATCAACACTTAGATAATCCCAATATCAATAACAGACAACAATTTCAAACTTTTTATCAAGGCAATGTTCTCAGCTTTCCATTCTATCTCGTATAACCGATACACATGGCCACACACATGTGAAAAAGATAAATAATATCCAGTATATAGATTTCGTGCTGAACTAGCACTCCTCAGTTGATTTAGATCATTCATAATTTACATTTAGTTATTTATGAAGGTTGTCTGTAGGATGGAAGGACATAAAAAGCATCCTTGTCTTTCTTCCATCTTGAATGATGTCCTGGTTTAAAGGCTATGATTATTCTAAATTTTAAATATTTTAAATATGCAATGAAATATTTGAATAAATATTCTTTTCTATAATTTGATAAGTATTGTTATCTTATAGTAGAAACAAGTCTCTACAAGTGAAGTGTTTGCCTCCTATAGTCGGCCAGGATATCATTCATTTATCTATTCATTTACATAGTAGGCAATGTTATGCCGTTGTACATTTCACAAGAGTTACAGTAAGACCCCTGAGATCATTTACCCTTGTTATGTTTATAGTGATTTACCCAATTTTCTATATTGTGATATTAAATATTACTAGTGTAAGATAAGTATTTCTTATTTATTCTCTTTACTAGAAGAAAAGGACATCTTATGTTAATTCTCTTCATCCAAATTATTACAAATTATGCTATTAGAAGTGATGACAAGAGTAGTATTTATTTTGGAAATAGTAAATTAGAAGATTTATTAGAAAATTCTTCTTTAAATAAAGGTTTGTTGTACTTAGAGAATATAATTTGATGGGGAGGATCAATCTAACAAATATTCAATAAAAGTAAAAGTTTTTCTTTATTAATTAGTTTAAATTATTTATTATGCAATAATTATTTGCAGCATTGTCCCCCCCCCCCATCTTATAAATCTCTCTGTATCATATAAAATTTATTGTACCCCCACTGCGTCTAGCTGTAAAGTCTCTATGATAATTGTAAATACCAAGTTTTTGGGTTACAATTTTTAGGCCTCGATTAATGGTGTTTAGGGTCTTGTTAAATGTTAATAAATCTTTATTAGGTTTTATTAACTTCGTTTGGAGTCATTTTTATTGTTACTTGCGTTGTATGTGGATTTTCAAAGTTTACCCAATCATGGCATAACTTGCCAGTATAGTTTACTGTAATAATTGGCTTTAATATTATCAAACTACTTACTTAGTAGTGAATAATTTAGTAGTAAAATATTAAATAGCTAGTAGTTATACATTTATTTAAAAAAATTGATAGGGAAGTTACTTTGAAAGTCATCATATTTATGATAGAGTGTTGCAGTCTGTGGATAATCTTTAAGAAAAATATTTTTTATTTTATATTTTGATTCTATTATTGTTATGCAATCATGGTGTCTCTATTATCTGTTACCAAATGTATATCGTTTTGTTAATCAAGTGAATTAATCAATTTTGATTTAAATATTTGTGAACCAGGACTCATATAAGAAAAAAATCTTAATGATAGCTACTATTATAATAAAATATCAGATCTCTAGGCATTGATACCATGGTTTTGATTGTTTTGATTGTGAGGAGATATCAAGAGGTGGGATGCCTTATTATTATTGTTATTACACAAGTAAAATTTAGAAAAAAAAGTGCATTTGATAGCAGAATGAAACAATTACCATACTTGACAGTTTGGGCAGGTTCCAAAATTTTCCATCAATGGATACTCAGATTCTCTATCTTGGTGATGAGTAAACAGGTGAAGATGTGAATCTAAGTGTGAGTAGTGGGGAAGTTGTTAGAGAGGAAAGGTGTACATCATCAGACAGATGGACAGATATGTTAATAAAGATGAGAAAATAACTTAAAAAAGATAGAGAAGAATCTAAGAGCCAGATGGTAGAGTTGAATTTGAAACCGGATAAGGGTAGAAAAGAATCTAAGAGCCAGATGTTAGAATTTAGATTGGAAATTAATTTAAAATTTGATAAAGCTAGAGAAGAATCTAGATAAAAATTTCAGAGCTAAATGTTGGAAATAAGAACAAGTAATAAAAGATTTAAAGATGAATTAGTGGACATCAAGAAAAAATTATAAAAAATCTGAAAAAGATTCATAAGCAAATTTTAGAAAAATAGATGATAACTTTAAAAAGGTTGATGAGAATTATGAAGAGTTGAGTGACAATTTTAGAGAAACTCTTCAAAAGGCAGAAAGATCTTTACAACGTCAACTGTACGAGAAAAATGCTAAAGGAAAATGGGCATAAAACATCCAAATGCCAATACAGAAGCATAGGATTATATTTTGAGAAGGGAAAAAATATATTTTAACATTGTAATGTCTATTTTAAAATCAATAACAGAAATGATCATTGATTTGAGATGCAAGAAACATGATAATGCAAAAGTATAGGGACGAAAATTTAAAAAGCAGTTTTAACAATCGATATTCTTAACTTTCTGCAGCATTCTAAGAAATTTAAATTAGAACTTATCCATCGTTTAAACATATTAACATATTTTGAAGATGTTTCACACTTGAATGAAGTCATTAAGAAGGTAATTAGAATTATATTAAGAACTGAAGAAAGAAAGATAGCTGACACAAAAAAGCAGCGATTTACCAGTAAATTTTCTAGGATCAAGACAATGTATAAACAGAAGAAGGAATAGGAAACTTTTTTAAAGTTAATCATTAAGAAGAAAATATCTAGAAATTTGTAAAAATGATATAGAAATAATTTAATAATGATATAAGAATTGCAACGTGAATTTATAGCGAAAACTACAAAAAAAAATAAAAGGCTTGAAGAATAAAACTAATTGGCATTATTATTAAAGAGGAAAATGGCATCATGAAATGTACAGAAGAGGTCTATAAAAAATTATAGAACAATAATGAATAAGAAAAGGCATCCCTACAATTATTGCATTTTCTGAAGTAATGATGGAATTATAATTAATATCTTTTAAAAACAAACAGATAAAGAAATAGAAAATTTATTGACAGAGTTATATACCAAATTCTAAATGATAAAAATGAGAACCAGATAATTGAAAGAGTGCCATAGTAATTTTGATATTTAAAACTAGCATTAAAGAAGATACCAGAAATTATAGAATGCCATTTTTCTAGCAGTTCTATACAATCTTTATTAAAACAGCTACAATTAGTTAATAGAAAACTTTAGATTGTAGCTAAATAATATGACAAGTTGGATTTAAAAGTTGTTTTAGTACAATGGATTATATCCAAGTTTTGAGAGAAGTTATAGAAAAAACCAATGACGTAAATTATCATTATGCTTCGGATGTACAGATTATGAAAAGTTATTAAATTCTATAAGCATTTCTTCAGTGATTAAAGCATTGCATCATTAAAATATAAATCCAGGATATTGTCATATTCTAAAGAATGATTATCCAAATGTAACAGAAATGACTTGAATACATGGTGACAATAAGAAGATTAATATTGAAATATTTCCTAAACTTTTTACAGCAGTTGTACAAAAAGTAATTTGTTAAATACAGCGAGAAGCTAAGAAAGTAAATGTAAGGAAAAATATTTAAATCATCTAAATTTTGCAGATGATATTGTTATTTTTGAATGCTTCAGTAAATGTCGCAAAAGTTATCAGATGAAAGTAAAAAAGTAGAATTAAAGATAAATATTACAAGACTAAAGTAAGGTTCACTATATTTTCTCAGAAGAAAATAAAGTTTGATATTTATGAATTTGAAGTTAACGCCTATAAATATATTGTTCAGATTATTAATATAAATGTAAACATAATGGATTAAATTAATCATAGAATTAAACTTAGATGGAGTGCTTTTGTTAGAAATAATATTAAAAAGAAAAAAAATGCCTATGTGTTTGAAAAGAAAAGGTTTTAAAGTTAGCAATTCGACCTCATTCATCTAAAACAATGATACATACAAAAGTGCGATGTAAAGATTTTAGACCATTTAATGATGAGATCAAAGAAGGTGAGAAAATCAATAGATAACCTGACATTATTAAAAGCATTGTCAGGTTGGAAACAGAGCTTGGCTGGATATATTGCTAAATGATATAGTAATAGATGAACAGTTAAAGTCTTAAATTGAAACACAAGACATTGTAAACGACCTAGAAAGAAATCACTTATAAGAGAGTAGGATGAAATAGATAAGAGTACTGATATGTTGTGAAGAAGAGAGGTCAGACATTAGAGGAACAAACTGGAGAAGGTTTTATTATGATGTGTATAGATAAGAATTGAAAATGATAACTTATGCACATAAAAGTTAATAATAAAATGGTATAGTATAAAAGTGGCTACCATAGATTTAATTCCAAAAAATATTACTGCTAACTATGTCGGAGACCCCAACTGTGCCAACCCGGCTGTTATAATATAGAGTCATACAAAATAAATATGTTGACCACAGTAGTTTACAATGTAGATTTGAAATATTTTTCTGGTGAATAAATTATTAAATACTATGAATAAAATGATGTCCATAACTTATAGAAAAATCGTCCTTAAGTGTATATCTTACTTTATCCCAAATTTCTATTGTAAATATTTTTATAATTAAACATAGAAGAGAAGGAAACACAAAACAGAGAATCAGTTACTTAACAAAAATTTAATATATCAACCTCACAGTTTTTCTTTCCAAAATAGTTCATAAATATTAATTATATAAATAAGCAAACAAACTCCTTCTTTTAAAAACTTACTTTTTGTATGACTATAATCATCAATAAAAAATCCAATATTTCGACTATTTTATATAGTCTTTTTCAAGGCACATTAAAATATATATATATAATAATAAATATCACATATTCCAAAAGAAATAAAAAATTTTAATTAAAAATTATAAAATATATTCACAATCAAATATTTACCTTATGTCACTCTCCTTTCCCATTGCAAACAATTACAACATAACCACAAAAACTTTTTTTTAAAAAATAAAAAATATCTATCTATCTATCTATCTATCTATCTATCTATCTATCTATCTATCTATCTATCTATCTATCTATCTATCTATCTATCTATCTATCTATCTATCTATCTATCTATCTATCTATCTATCTATCTATCTATCTATCTATCTATCTATCTATCTATCTATCTATCTATCTATCTATCTATCTATCTATCTATCTATCTATCTATCTATCTATCTATCTATCTATCTATCTATCCTTTATTTAGAGTTAAGTAGAATGTTAATGGAAAAAGAAAACAATAGGTTATTAATTGAATGTTTTAAAGGATATATATATATACTTTTTTAAAAAAGGAGGTTTTTGTGATTATGTTGTAATTGTTTGCAATAGGAAAGGGGAGTGAGATAAGGTAAATTTTTAATTGAGAATATATTTTGTAATTTTTAATTTTTTTTTTCTTTGGAATATGTGATATTTAATTATTCTATATATATATATTGAAGCAGTCGATGTCTAATCATCATCGAGCTTCATGCTTCACCATCTACACTAACCTCCTGTGGGGCCTGCAATTCAGACCTTGCCATATATAGACACCATTCACCCACACACTGCAGGCATAATTACCCAAGGAATTAATAAAATTATTTAGTAAAGTAAAACAGTAGTGTGCGTGATGCATATATATATATATATAAATGAAGCAATAATTCTATTAATATTTATTGCTGGAAATTAGATGTTCTTATATAACTGTAAATATCTTTTTATATGTGTGTATTTCATTAAGTATTGGAATGTAAAAACAAGGTAAAATGGGGAAGACTTGAAATACTGAAATTATCTTTATCTATAATCAGATTGTTTTCATTAATTAAAATTATAAATCTTAATTAAAATCATCAGCAATTCTTTTGTTAGTTGTTTGCAAATCTTTATAAAAATATCTAAAATGGAATTTTGAGCCTTCCTTACCTGTTTTAAAAATATTTTGCTAATTAAATGTTGTTTTTTATTTAATCAAAAGATTACAGAGCTAGCTGTGGGCAAACATTCTTGGGGGGATTAAAGGGTATATAAAAAGGGCCCATAGAACAAAAGAAGTCAGTTTAGCTACTTTTCAGTTTAGTTACTTTTCAGTCTAGTTAATTTGAGTTAGTCATTAAACTTAGTTACTTTTCAGTCAGTTACTTTCGGTGTTTACTTTAAGTTACATTCAGTTACTTAGAAAATTCTGTGAGAACGTCTTTCAGTAAAATAAATTTTTAGAAGTGCTTCCTGACCTTCAAATTTTAAGAAGTCAACATAAGTTCAGCGTGATGAAGCATGAGTAGAGGAATCTTTTACCTTTCTCTCCTTCTCTCAGAGCACTGTCTGCCTGCTGCCGCCATGTTCCATCCATTTGACCGGCCATATAAGATAACTCTCTGACTGCTGCCACTATGCTGTGCTTTCCTGAGGTAACCTCATGTAATGTAGAGCTGCCTTAAAATGTAAATTCATGTTGTAATTTTTAATAAGATATAGTTCAACCTTTGTATTTTAACTCATATATTCATTTATGTTTCTATTAATTATTCTCTTAAACTCTCTCTCTCTGTAATCCCTTACTAGTATAATGTAGTTTTCACTATGCCCTTTCATGCTTAATTTATGTTATATAGCTTTGTGCGGCTCAGTTAAATATTTAACTTATTTTCTTTAATGTATATGTATAATTCATTTTCTTTAATATGCCAACATCAGTCAACATTGTAAGTCTAATAAGGGTTTATTTTCTTTGTTTAATGGGGAAAGAAGCAGGGGCTTCAGTTAAATTTATTAGTAAAGTTTTATTCATTTGTAACAGAAATTGCTCACTAGGTTGAGTTAATATTTAAATCTGTTATTCATATTTTTTATTTAAAATGTTTTATTGTGGATGCATATTTTACTTTATTATTTGAATTTGTCTTTAAATTTTCATTTTAAAAGATCATGAACCTTAATATAATTATTCCACCTTTTCTTGCTGTTGCCTGGAGGGTTAATTTTATCAGTAATATGTATATGAGAATTGAAATTAAAAATAAATTTTGTTAGTTTAATGTCATAGTTAAAATAGTTATTCTCCATTATAATTTTCTGAATGATTCTGTATTCAAATATATGATTGTGCAGGAGTCAAACCATTTACAGGCTTCAGAATATAGTATATTAAGTTTATTGTACATGTACAATGCTGTTGGCATACCTTTCCTTTCTCTTATGGTACATCCACATATATATTGCTCTATTGCTTTGTTATTGGGGACTTTGGAACTCTGAATCTCCCCTCCTACTAGTTCTCAAAATCATTCATAATCAGGGGTATACTCTACTTCCTGTGGAATGCGAGGTTTATAGGGTTTTGATTGTGTTGTGAAAGTTCCATACAGCTGGCTCTGGGCATTAACCAAACTTCTCCAGTCGATACTGTATTGTCAAAATGGCGGACATATCACCCCTCATTATCAAATGTCTTAAAATGATGAAGCATTCAAACTACCATAAGATCCATATTTCTTTATTTAAATGATTTATGCTTGTTTGACCTTTCGTTAGGTGTTGGAAATAATGACTCATTCATGAAATGTGCCAACATGCTAATTAGTCAGTATGTTGATTTTAAAACTGCTTTCTTTTGAAAACCATTATTGATTCCCATAGATGTAAATCAATTTATACTAATGATTGTATCATGTATTCTCATAAATGTAGCACATTGTTTGTTTCTTATTTATAAGTTCCAAAGAGTCTTTCCAAACAATGCCAATAAAAGTATATATAATGATTTTCATAAGGTAGATAAGTGATTGAGATCATATATTTTGGCTGTTTATCAAATCATTTACTACTAAACCCATCACGATCTTTTATATCCACAATGTTCTGTTAGTAAAATGTTATTAAATTGGCATATTACCTCTGCACAAGTTATAATACACTTCATAAAATTATATTCCTTAAATAATTAATGTAAAGGGGATTTTATAAAAACAAATCCCAAGTTTTGTAAATAGACAATATCATTCCAAGCATGAAACATTTTGTAACATATATATGTGTTTTCTCAATATTTTATTAAATATATATTTCATGTAAATCCTGGTTTGTTTTTGAATTATTATTTTCTAATTAATACACCTGGGTCTCATTTTATGTGGTAGATAGGTTCCTCAGAAAACGTGCACAAAAGAAATTGCACAAAAATAAAAGTAACATACCTTGAAAAATGGGGAATAGGTGTTGTAATTTTCAGAAATTGGCATAAAAGCAAAGCATCAAGAAAAAATTACATTAAAATTCACATTAAAAAAGTAAGGAAATAAAGTATGACTAATAAAAAATTTCAAATATTTGACAAAAATTAATACAAGACAAACTTTTTTATTAACTACAGTATTTAATTTTACATTTTTTCATACATATTTTAATCATTAGCTATATTTGTTTGTAAACTGGTAAGACATCAGTTTCATGACATGATGTACAACTAGCGCTACTATCAGTCATGTACTGTTTCTATATTAAAAAAATGAGTGCGCAATCAAAACAAAAAGATTATCATTAGAAAGATTATTTTCAGTTTATAAAATCAAAATCTTCGTTATTATTTGTTTTAAAAACCTAAAAATATATTTGATTCTGTTATATTTAACAAAATACATTTTAAAAGTTAAAATTTTTTGAATATTTATTGCAATATTTTTATATGGTAGGTATTATTATTTACTCATTAGTATTGAAACAGTAAGATTCATTTCGAATCTTAAGTTTCACCTTTTTCTGTCGTCTCTCACTGACTGGTCTATCCCGCCCAAATTTAAACTTTTTGATATCGAGTTGTGTGTGTAACAATATTAAAAATTTATAAATATATGTAGAATTCAGCATAAACATGCACACATTTTGATCTCAAATTAAAGGCAATAAATAGGGATAAAATCATATAATTTAGATTTCTTTAGCTATATAATTTGGTATAATTTTAATCATTTATTTTGGATTATAAAGTTCGTATTTATTGCTTTGTTTAAATTTTGTTTAATAATAATTCTAAAAAAATCTGATGTAATATTTAATTAAAAGTTAAAATAATCTTATGTTTCCTTTTTGTCTTTGAAATTGAAAAGCATCGGTCAGTGATAGATAATAGATTAATTAAAGAAAAATTCCCCAAAATATAATTAGTAAATGTAAAATGTAAACAATAGAACGGCAGCTTTCTTTAATTAAAAAACCAACAAAATGCATTGATTATCCTCAGGGCAGATTAAGTAGAACCTAAAAATATCTTAACAAAAATGTGAGAGATCAAGATAAGAAAAGAGGCCATCTTAGACTTGCTGGAGACATTCACTTAAACTTTAGCTTTGCTCTCGATCACTGAGAGTCTCCAAAAATATAAAAATAATTTGTTCCTGCCAAGGTATGACTGAGTAAAGCACCTAGATTATTCTCCATCGGGAGAGGGCCTATCGGATGCCGAACTTTCCATTGCCTGTCATAAATTCACCATGAAGATCTGCTGCCTGAACTGAATAAGAAAGCTGCTGCTGCCATGAAATTAAATGAAATATCTAAATACAAGAAAGAATTGCCACTCATGAACTATTTGCTACTAAACAATGGACTCGGAAAACTTCCTATAAAACAGGTACCTGTCTGTGTTCAAACTCTAGAGTACTCTAATAATATGCTATAGCTCTTCTTCATACTACTTATCTAAATTATAAAATGTAAAAACTACCATATGTATAACTAAAACTGAATAATTAACTTAATATGTAAATTTCTCTACTAATCTAGCTTACCTCATTCTATCTTGGGTGCGTATTTTTAAAATCTACATTTTATCTATATTTATTATTTAATTATTGCATGCTCACAATTGTCTCTATTTTCAAAGTTTAAATCTATGATCGTTTGAAACAGTGAATGCGTGTCACATTTTCATTAATATGTACTTCGTCGGGCTGAGGCAGAGACCAGCCCACCATTCTTATAAACCATAACTAACTTAACTTTCATATAAATCGACACGCATTCAGTGCATCACTTATTGTAATGCAGAGTCTACTACTTCGCAAATGGCTGACGTATTAGTTATAATAATTCCCAATTTATATAAGTTTTGTATTTATTAAATCATCATGAATAATTCCAGAAAATTACATTTCTTTGAGAGTCACCAACGTTCTTTAGTAACTGTTGATAATGTAGGGCCGAATTAGAAATCTATTTAAATCTTATCATAATCATTTATACTTATACATGTGTTACGTTTTATAGACACGATGATCTATTCCGCCGTAAATATTCCGGATTCTTCAGGGTTGAAATTAACCCCAGTCGTCCTACACAAGCGGGCATAATGGGTTCTCCCATAGGATTTGACGTCATGCAGCCAGCCGGCAAAACTGTGACACGGACTGCTTGTCCCTGGTTATGCTTATGTGACACCTTACTTCGTCAGGCTGAGGCAGAGACCAGCCCGTCACTCTTATAAACCCATTCGCGGCATTGCAGTTTCAATATACTGCCATTCCATATCGCCTTTCTAAAGCGTACCACGTGTTCCTTTACTTAATTTTATTATTCTATATATCACTCCGCCTCTGCATTATCTTCATAAATCACTCTCAAATAAATGTTTGCCCTTAGTTATAAATAAATATTTTAATTAAATAAATATATGTCTGCCATTACTCTTATAACCCATACTTTAGACTCTTGCATTGCAAAGGTATAAATTCCCCAAGGCATGCATTAGAAATACTTACTCGAGAATTTTAGGTAGCTAGATTACACCTTCAAATAAATGTATTCCTTTTGTAAACATTACAGTATCGGAAATACCGCTACTGAAATCCTCAATATAAAATAATGTCTAAATAAATAAATGTATTCTTTAAAATATAATCATGTCGCAAATCCCGCTACTGAAGCTGTTAGTCCATAAAATATTATTAGATTGTTTTATTAAAATGTATTAATAAATAATTTTAAACTATACGTCTGCAGTTACGTTTCATTTATTCGATACCCATTCTATATAATATTTCCTTGATTATGTAAATATGAATGTTTAATTAATATTAGTTTGGTTATTGGCTAACTCTAGAATAAAATCATGAGTCTCTTGCATATCCCTGACCACCGTGCCTAAGGAAATATTTACTAATGTCGCATCAGATGCGTTGTTTCGTGGATTGTATTGTGGAACCGATAAACTATGTTCGAACTCAGTACCACGGGTGGCTTCGCTACTCGATGATGCTGCTGTTCTGTATGGTGGTCGAATTCTGCACTATGTTTACGAGTCACACGTTTTCTGACCGTTACAGTATAAGTAGATTATTTACATAGAAGCCAGGATTCTAAATACAGCTTCAGACCATATTCAAGTTAGCTGCTAATATAATGTTATATTTTTGGAAAAAAAAGTATTTCAAGTCAAAATAAGTTATTAATAATTTAAATTTCTTGATATCTAATAAATATAATGAAATATGAAAGATATTAAGAAGAAACATGAATCCCATAACTTCAAAATTGCATTAAAATAATCTGCATAAAACGAGATCCAGGTGTATTTAGAACTATTTTCTTTAGCTAATAGCTAAATAACTATAATAAATAACTATAATAAATGTAATTCCTGGGCTACTTTTATCTCGATCATCATCATCAGTCTGATCTTATGCTCGACCACTTTGCTTCTGGGCCCAGAATTAAAATAATTATGCTGTATCATCAGAATTGTTGTTCATTTGGTCAGAGACTCGAAGAATAGGCAAATAGGTTAGAATTCAGGATTGCTCCAGACCTGCGTATCTCGAGCTTGATCAGATTCGAGGTACTTTTGCTTAGGATTTGAATCTTGTTAAGTAAGCAGACTGTTTTGACCTACAATATTTAGTATGCCTTAAAAAAGACTATATAAAATATTTGAAACATTGGATTTTTTATTGATGATTATAGTCATATAAAAAGCAAGTTTTTAAATGAAGGAGTTTGTTTGTTGTTTATTTATATATTTATTCTTTTAATATTATGTGATATAACTGAAACACAGGCTTATTATATACCTGTGCCTATATATGTAATATATAGGGTATATGAGCACCGACTTTCACATGACCCACCACTTTCCACTTTATCTCATAACACTGATACACTTGTGTCAAAAAGATAAATAATCACCAATATACGTATTTCATATTAAACCAGCAATCGACAGTTGGTCCAGATTATCATCTCTACACATATATGCTATGCGTGCTCAGATATATATTAAGATCGTCAATCTTCATACTTTAATGGACATGCTTCAGTCTATTCCACACTCCAACTCTTCAATCGTCCATCCAATTGAAAATCTAATGATGAAATGCTCAAAGGCCACCCTGAGGCCGAGAAAAGCAATAATTTGTTAATAACATATAATAAGAAACTGCTCAAACATAATGTAGACTTGAAAATAATATGGTAGAATAATTAATTATAAACATGGATTGACACAATATAAACATAAGTAGGCAAAGTATAAATTTTATAAACAGTATAATAATGATGTTGGAAATCTTTATATATATAACATAAATAATTAAAGATAAATTTTTTAGGATCAAGACCGTTAATTATTTATGTTTTATATATAATATTTTTTATAATGGGTATTATACTTTTACATTTAATATATATAGAGCTTTCAATGAGATCATGTGACTAGGAAAAGTAAAAAAAAAAAAACCATTAAAAAATGAAAAATATATTCCTATTGTTAAATGACAATTAATGCATAAATTCCATAGAAGCAATATAAATAAATAAAACTCGTAAGCACAATCTTAAAATATTTTCAAGAATTCCATTTCTATTAATTTATTTCTTAAAAGTGGATGTTTGGAAAGTTTTAATACAAAACCTTTTGTCTTATTATTGGTTCACATTTCTGTGTGCTTGCGCATCAAATATGGTGGAAGTATGCGTGCAACATTTGGTATAATTAGCTAGATATCATAATCTTGATAAGGATTATCTTTTTTTTTTCAGTTTAGATATTTACTTCCATTTTAATCCTTTATTAATTTAACATAATAATGGAAAATAAATGTTTAAATTAATGAATAAAGTCAATAAAGTATGGACTCTATAGAAAGTATTTCCGAGTGTTTAAATATATATATATTAAAACCAACTCTCTCATTCTCACAGTAACCCTTTTAATCTAAGTTAAAAATGCATAGCTTGTTATTCTACCTACCTATATTACCCTAAGAGATATTTTCAAAAAATCAATGGACTATTTCCTCATTAGGCATAGCCTTTAAGTTTCTACATTATAGGGACACTTGCAAACAATACAATAAGATTCTTATCAATTTCAGAAATTAGATTTAGCAGCTAAGCTGGCCTTTTTGATCATGAATATCATTGGTTATGCTGGTAAGATATTTCCAATGTGAAACCTTGAATTTCAGTTTTCTCCAGCTTCCTGATTATCATCAACACCCGTTTATTATCTATAAGATGCATCGTGATTGACATTGCGCGACTGCATATTTAGAAACCTAGAAAAAGACATCATATTTAATTATAAATAATATTTGCAGAGATAGAACTGAATTACCTCTCAATTCATCTTGAGTATCTGCTCCCAGTTCGTTGGTCTGTTAACAAATAATGTAAAAGAAAAATAAGCTTTTTAGCGAATAAAAATAAGCTGCTTTTATTTTTCTATTTTTTGTAAGGTAAAGATAATTACAGGTAAGCATTTCTAATGTTATATGTGGGGAAAAATCAAAAGACATTTTTTTTAAAAAAATAATTTATTTTCAAAAATTTACAACAAATATAATTAAAAAATGTTGTTTAATAATTGTTTGATCCAGTAATTTTTTCTTTTTTTAAAAAAAAAAAAACACAACAAAAATACAAGAAACATTTTGTCAAATATAACATATATATATATATATGGTGCCGAAAACAGTTTAAATATTTATATACTTTCGAGCTTTTGCGTCATAATCATGGTTATTCTGCTGTTAAGATCCACTTTTTGCTAATTTGAATACTGTGCGATCTTTGATTCATTACGTATTTATTATACGCATTAAACTAGCCGCCTTAATCTTGCGCTTCATGTCATTTCTTTCTTCACACATTATTTTAATAATACTTGAATAAAAGCTGCGTACGTTTTCCCTTTCATGATTGTAAAAAAACTGATATGTAGGTACAATCGGACTTTGCTTGTGCCTTTTTATGCATTAAAGCATGTTGGGGGATTCTTGCTTTTAGATTATCCTATGTTTTACCGTAGTATGTACAAGAACAGCTCTTTTGGATGCATAAACGGTATAATCTACATTAGGCCTATCCAGCTCATGAAAATTGTCCGCATTCAAATTAGCAAAAAGTGATTCTTCCCAGAAAAATAACCATTAATATGATTCAGAAGTGAGTCGAAAGTATATTCAGTTCAATTAATTCTATTAAGTAAAAAAAAAAAACATTAAAATTTTTTGGTCATTTTATATTAGTATTAACAATAATAGAGTAACAAGATATTTAAATATAACTAAGATAAAAATAGATAAATAAATTTTGCAACATTCATTTATTTGTAAATAAGCATTTATTTTTATATAGGTTGTGCCTACAATTGTATTACATTCAAATATCAGCCTTTCAAGCTAATTGTGCAAGCGCTTTTTCCGAGTCTAACACAATTGCAGGCACAGCGCTATATAAAAATAAATGCTTATTTACATGTGATTAAGTTTCAGTTAGAGTGTCGTGACGTCATTCATTTAGACACCGTAAATAGTAATTTAAAGTGAGTGGTCTATCCTCCCGCTTTCCTTACCAGTACTTCAGATTTGCTCATATATAAGCATTTGAGTTGTAGGAATAGGTGGATTCATTTTATTCCTGCATAAATACTATATCTTGTATTAGAAAGAAAAGTATTCATTTATTATTAACACTCACAAAAAGCGCTTGCACAATTAGCTTGCAAGGTGATATTTGAATGCAATAACATTCATTTATTAAAACTTTTGCATAATATTATAAGGCTGACAAACACGTTCTGAAATTGTGTACAATAATAAAATTGTTAGTTTTCAAAAGGTCACACAATCTTCAAGGACTAGCAGGCCCAGGTTGACTCTCAGTCCAAAAATTTTTAATTTGGGACTCACATTTTCTTTTAGCCATTCTACTAAGAATAAAATTGATAGTTTTGTTCTAAATATTTTGACTTGGCTACATCATTTTAAAAATGATTAGTTGCTATACATTGCATTTATTTTGTAATTAACTTTTAGCCTTTTCATATTTGAAACAATTATTTTCAGGGTAAAAAATTCAAATGTTAATTTTCATTTTTTTAAATTATTATTTTCATTACAGTTATATGCAGAAAGTTAAATTAAAACACAATATCATAGTTTTCAAAAGGTAAAATTTTCTGAAAGTGTCTAAGTTCAAACCTCATTGACAAAATTCAATAGAAACTGAATTTTCACATCATCAAAATGTTTTTATATAACTTAAATCATATTTACTAATGAATAGCTAAAGATGTTTGAATCTAAGACATCGGTGTAAAACATAAATTAGAAAAAAAGGATCTTAATGATTGTACTATATTTAATATTTTCTCTGATTCTCCAAAATTAAAAGCTTTATAATCACAGATTTATGGTATTAATTCGTATTTTTGTCATATGTGAGTGTCTAGTTATATTCTAAATAAGTAAAACAAAGAGTAAAAGAGTTTTAAATAGTGGACTGATGGGCAAAATTGTCATTAGCAGGACTTTAAAGAGGAATCAGTAGGTAGAAGACAGTACTCTTTTTTGATTTGCTAGATTGGAAATTGGTAGTTAACTAGAAGAAATATAAAGTTATTAAAAACTGAAAGAAATATTTTCCTGTCCCAAATGTGAACCTAAGACATAGATGTGTTAGGTAGATGTGCACCCTTGTTACCCCCAACAAACACACTATTATAGGTTTATGAGAAAAACTTGCTTAGCCTCAGGAATTGTCAATTAGTAGTAATTGAGAATTTCTCAGTAACATCAAAAGTTAAAGTTTGTCTCCGTTTTATGGATATTATATCTCCTCATTTCTATTCATTATTATAACAACAATCCATTCACTTAATTCAACATATATAAGTCTCTAAAGAAGCTAAAAAATATTATTTGCAGAATGTCAAGAAAGATGCTATTATACATTCTCATACCCATAAAAATATCTTTCTGGATTTAAATTTATATAATAACTTGGGTTTGAAGTAAAAAATGACTCTTTTGGAGTCTTTTTATTTTAACAAATAAGCCCCCAACAAAAGAGGTATTATAGATTTCGGGAAAAAGTTGCTTAACATCCAGGAATTGTTAATTAGTAGTAATTGAGAATTTCTTGATAACATCAAAGCTTAAAATTTATCTCTATTTTATGGATATTATCTTCTTAGATCTACTCATTATTACAATAATAATCCATAGAAACAGTTAATTCAGTACATATATAAAATCAATTTATTTTAATGTAATTTTCATTCTTAATTATAAATGCAAAGCAGAGCCTCTTCCTATTCCATTTTGTTCACTCTGACACTGTTCTGTAGTGATGTTACTTTAGTAATAATCACTTCATCAGTTAACCATTTTTCAATTTAATAACTTGTCTATAAAAATAATAAATTCATATTTCAGTTTTTATTTTTATGTAAATAAGCATTTATTTTATATAGCGTATGTAAACAATTGTATTACAGTCAAATATCAGCCTTTCATGCTAATTGTGCATATGCTTTGCAAGTGTTAATAATAAATGAATACTTTCTCATCAATACAAGATATAGTATTTATGCAGGAATAAAAGAAATCCTCTTATTCCTACAACTCAAATGCTTATATATGAGCAAATTTGAAGTACTGGCAAAGAAAGTGTGACGATGGAACAGTCACTTTAAATTACTATATATGATGTCTGAATGAATGATGTCAGTGAATTTATCTAAAATTTACTAAACGTCATTCCAACTGAAACTTAATAATATGTAAATAAGCATTTATTTTATATAGCGTATGTAAACAATGGTATTACAGTCAAATATCAGGCTTTCACACTAATTGTGCATATGCTTTGCGAGTGTTAATAATAAATGAATACTTTCTCACCAATACAAGATATAGTATTTATGCAGGAATAAAAGGAATCCTCTTATTCCTACAACTCAAATGCTTATATATGAGCAAATCTAAAGTACTGGCAAAGAAAGCATGATGATGGAACAGTCACTTTAAATTACTATATATGATGCCTGAATGAATGATGTCGGTGAATTTATCTAGAATTTACTAAACGTCATTCCAACTGAAACTTAATAATATGTAAATAAGCATTTATTTTATATAGCGTATGTAAACAATTGTATTACCATCAAATATCAGCCTTTCACACTAATTGTGCATACGCTTTGCGAGTGTTAATAATAAATGAATACTTTCTCACCAATACAAGAGATAGTATTTATGCAGGAATAAAAGGAATTCTCTTATTCCTACGACTCAAACGCTTATATATGAGCAAATCTGAAGTACTGGTAAAGAAAGCATGATGATGGAACAGTCACTTTAAATTACTATATATGATGTCTGAATAAATACTATATCTTGTATTGGTGAGAAAGTATTCATTTATTATTAATATTCACAAAGTGTATGCACAATTAGCATGAAAGGCTGATATTTGGCTGTAATACAATTGTTTACATATGCTATATAAAATAAATGCTTATTTACATATTATTAAGTTTCAGTTGGAATGATGTTTAGTAAATTCTAGTTAATTTCACCGACATCATTCATTCAGACATCATATATAGTAATTTAAAGTGACTCTTCTATCATCACGCTTTCTTTGCCAGTACTTTAGATTTGCTCATATATAAGCGTTTGAGTCGTAGGAATAAGAGGATTCCTTTTATTCCTGCATAAATACTATATCTTGTATTGGTGAGAAAGTATTCATTTATTATTAACACTCACAAAGCATATGTACAATTAGCATGAAAGGCTGATATTTGACTGTAATAGTTTTTATTTTTGAAAATAGAAGTTACTGTGTAGTCAAGCAATACAAATGTGCTGAATTGATTCACATCTCAGGCAGCACAATGAATATTTTTATATTCAGATTGACATAAAAAATTCTATTTGAAGGTTTATTTTTACATTGCAAATACATTTTCATTTATTTCAATGATATTTTTATTAATATAAATAAATATGTTTAATTTTTATATATATTAATGTTTTGTTAAATGATTCAAACAACCAATGTGGAATCACAAAATTTTAATTGGACGCTCAGATATAAATTTGTTTCATTAAATTAAATACATAATTTGTTTTTTTAAATAATCATATATTTTTTTAAGAATATCAATTATTATTAAAAATATTTTAAATATAACATCATGTTTTTATTTTATTTTAAGACTACTTATATAAAAAATTAAAATCAGCATTGTAAATATCTATGTTTAATATAAATAGATTAAATATCAGATGTAATATTTTTATAATAATTCTATTTATAATTACATTTTATTTCCATTTTACTTAGGTTTTTTTTAATTTTAAAAAGGTGTGACTCACTCTACTTTCATCTAACAGTGACATTCATAATTATATAGAGTTTGTACTGAAATGATAAATTTTCTCAATTTTATAATTTCCAATTTAAACCTTTTTCAGGCATTGAAAAAGCACTTTTTCTTTGTTTCTCTTTATATTCATTACCATTGGAATCAATGATATGAAATCATGAAAAGTAAAAATGTTTAAAAGCTTGAAGTTGATGCATATATATGTTGAATTAAATATTTCCATGGATTGTTTTACAATAAAGAATAGAAATGAGGAGATCATATCCATGTAAACAGAGATAATCTTTAGCCTTTGATGTTGTCAAGAAATTATCAATTAAAACTAATTGAAGATCCCTGAGGCTGAACAAGTTTTCACATTAACCTATAATAGCTTTTTGGTGTTGTTTTTTTTATTGAAGTATATATAAATTAAATGGAAGTAGACTACTCATCTGAAAGCTATGAAGAAATAGTACTCCACATTGATAAATGCTAGAAACAGATGGAGTGTTGTATAATCATTTCTCTCAAAAGTATAAATTATCTACATTTAATTTACATATACATTAACTATACATAATTAATATTTACTTATATATAATGTACTTTAAAGAGATTAATAATTTTATTTTAATAGTAAATTCCATATAAATTAAAAAATAATAAATTGAAATTAATAAAAAGTAGGCTTTATATTATTGTAGTATAAAAGGAGAAATAATTTTACTGTATTCAAATTTATAAGACATAAGAAAAGTAAAGAAGTAGAATAGAAAGCCACTGTGAAAAATAAGTAGGTGTACCATGCCAATGGTATTTATGTATAAAAATGCAAGAGTAATAAATTAAAAGACTTTGAAGCTAACAAAAATATAAATGTAATGAAATAGATATTAAGGTTATAACCTTAAAACTATGTGCCTAAATATGTCAGTAGGGATCTTTACAAATCTTTAACACAAGATTAATGACTTTAAAAGACAACAGTGGCCTCTTATCTTCGACCTACTTTTTAATTATATAGGCAAATCTAAAGTATTTTGATTTGAGAGTGTGAAGCTATTGAATGCTTCACTGATTAAGTCCACAATTTCTATTTCAAGCTAATGTTCATGAAATCTTTCAATTTACACTGAGCCAGTGTAAAGCTCTTATGATTAGAAATATTTTAAGGCAATTTAAAGTTGTAGGTTGAAGATAAGAGGCTGCTCTTGTCTTTTAAAGTCGTTAATCTTATGTTAAAGATTTGTAGAGGTTCCTACTATTGTATTTAAGCAACATAGTCTTAAGGTTATAGCCTTAATATATATATTGCTTGGTAATGAGTATGGGCAGAACAAATTATTAGTTATAAAATAGATATTTTAAAGTCATTTTCGATCTTTTGCTTATTATAGGCTTAATTTTTGGAATAACATTAACAAGATTGATATACATTTAGAGTATCATTAATCAGACAAAGTTCTAAAGTATTATTTTAATTCATTGTTTCACTTATAGCTCCATAATAATTTCATGCTGATCTAAATATAGTTCTTTAAAGGGTTATATTGTTATTGCAAAAATAAATATATAAAGGATGCAATAAGAATTTTTACATATACAAAACAATACATAATTAAAATTATAAGCACATTCTATACATGTACTGTATTATTATATTAAACCAACAATGTTTTTATTGAATATGAAGTCCAAACCACATTATAGAGACTTTGAAAAGATAAGAGCAGCCATCTTATTTCTTGTACCTAAATTCAATTGTAAAGGCCAATCATAAGTATCTTGGATTGAGATCCTGAATATTTTATATTATTCACTTTTATGCATGCTAATGTCTTAGTTAATTACATCAATTTTAATATCTCTTAATGTTAACATCCAATAAATGTTAAAATTTTGCGAGTGTTAAAACAGATAATGAAGAAAATGGAAGTGAATACTGTAAAATATTCACACTCTTGGACTATGATACTTGTGATTGGCTTATATAACTACTTTTAGGCACAAAATATAAAATGGTCACTATTTTTTTAAAGACATTATCAAGTGGCTTGGATTGAGAGTTTCCTCATATTAAATAAAAACATAATTGGTTTAATATGGCAATACTGTGTATGTATAGTGTTTGATTACTGTCTTTTCAATTATAGTTTGAAACTGCATTCATAAATATCTTAATCAATTACAGTAGTTCTAATGTAACTTGATATTAACACACAGTAAATGTTAAAATTTTTTGAGTGTTAATGGAGGTAAAGAGAGAATGGACATGAGATGAGTAAAAATAGTTATGCTCTTGATCCAAGATACTTATGACTGACCTATATCATTGTATTTAGGTACAAAATTTGATGGTAGCTCTTATCTTTTCAAAGTCTCTATCATATCGCTTGGATCGACAGTTTCTTCATATTCAATAAAAACACCACTGGTTTAATATGATAGTGTAGCGTATGTGTAATGTTTGATTAGCATATGTTTATGATTACAGTTTATAACTGCACTAGTAAATATCTTAGTCAAATACATTCAAATTATATATAGTAAAATTAATGTTATTAAATTTTCAGCAGAAATTAATTAAAATAAGGAGACTCAAAGGTTTATAGTGATCCTCAAAAAATTAACAAATCCGAAAAATTCTAGAACAAGGATTTCAGATAAACAACACTCTATCTCTAATATCGATCTTATTATTATTTAATCAATTTCTAATATTGTCCAAATGAAATATTTTGAAACTTTTAAAAATAGATGTAAACCAACAGTTATGTACTTTGATTATTGATTCTCACAATTATAATTGATGTATAATATTTGACTGTAACTTAGAATTATATGTATTTTGTAAAATACGTGTATGTCTTTTTTGTTTATTTTGTATAAAATTAGCAATATAAAGCAGATAAATTTGGTACATTATTTATGGATTATGAAATAAACACGATTAAAAAGGATAGATTATCAAAGCAAAATTGGATGTATTTTTGATAAGAAAAAGTAAAACATTTCTGTTTATAATATCACATTGATTTGGTTGATGAGAATTAACTAAACTATACATGATATAAATAGATAGTATGGTATAGGAGGCTAAACTTTTACCTGATTGCCAGATCGGTTTTGAAAATTATTAGAGTTTCTATAAGAAATTTGCTAATACAAGGACTTACAATAATGAAGTGCTGATTCAGAAGGTTAAAAGAATTTTTATTGCAAGTTTAGTGCCAAAAAAATGGTAATTAGCCAATAAAAAGCAATAAGCAAAAATATTTTTATTAACAGCCACTATGATCAATAATCTCACCTCATAAAATTCTCTCATGGAGTGTAAAAACCCATATATTAAACACATACTTGAAAAAATGGATACTCACTTAAACAGTATTAGTAAAAAGTTCTCAAATGTCTGTCCACCATAATCGCTTATATCTGTTGAAAACTTCAAGAGAATTTAAATAAACTCAGTAACTGATTTTCATATAAAAGGAAAATTGTCAATACTGAGAAAAGCACCTTCTAAAGACTTACCTTGTAAAATTATTCGACTATGAGTTATAAAAATAATACTAAAATAATTTTAAATGTGAACCCAATTTTTGAAAGTAGGACTAGTGAGAATTATATATTCGTTAAAGTTATAAGAGCCTAAATTACATTGCATTTCTTTTTTCTCTAGGATCTTGGGAAGCATTGAATTATAAACACTTTCTGATTCATGTTCTTTCATATTTGTTTATTTTTCTCCTCTTCTAAATCGCTGCCTGATTTAATTTTTTTTTTTTTTTTTTGGAATATCAGTGTTCTATAATTAATGCATGTAAACATTTTAAAACAATATGTATGGATAGATATATAACAAGTACACTTAATCTTAATTTATATCTTAATTATTTCGTTTTTACAAAATCAATTTATCCACTCTACTTTGAACAGTTTTTAGCTAAAACCTTTTATTGTACATATATGTATACAAAATCTTACATTTTGACTGTCCTGCAGTCTTCTTCAGAGATACTTTACTTTAATTTTTTAAAAGTAAAAAAAAAATATTTAAAATTAAAGTAAAAGTGGCTCCGAAAAAATATTCAGGACAGTCGAAACATAAGATTGTGTAAAAGTGTTTAAAGTAGAGTGAATAAATTGCATTTATATAAGATATTACAGCAAAATAAAGGAAGTGGTGAATTTGGTAATATTTCATTTTTATTTTCAGCAAAAGATTTATGTATGAATATTGTTGTTTATTTTATAATTTAACATATTTTTATGAGCTATATATATATATTAAGCCGGGTCCATTAAGTAGAAGATCCGTAACACCTTATTTATCATAATTTTATAGTTTTATACTATACATATTACGTTAATGGACCAGCCGTTCGAGCAGAGGGGAGAATACCATCGATAGCAGAGCTACTATGCTATCAATGATACCCAAGATCAGACCAAGCTATGCCATGCACAACATGATCACGTTTCCAAACTGTGGCCCACCATGACTGCTAGATTCAAACCCCTACTATCCAAAGCACTTTATTTGTTTTGAGGTAAACCTCAGGCACTAGCTAGTTACATGAAGCAACTAACATGCCAGGACAGTAGGCCCATAATCCAGCACTCAAAATATCTCATGACTAGCTCAATCAAAAGTAATACAATAACAAATTGTTGCTCCAGTTAGTGGTAAAAGAATTGACCGACAAATATTAATATTACATTTCAAGATAATTTTTTTTAACTAAACACTTATTATTCTAATTTTAACTACTTTTATAAATCTTAACTAACATAAACAATGGTATTTTTATATAATGACCATGCACACACTCCGAATTCATATACTAGAATATAACAAAATCATTAAATAATACATAGCATTTAAAAACACGCACATTAATAGTTCTTTATGCATGCTATAGGGTTCATTGGTTTTACTGATGCTGGAGGTTTTAAGGATTGCAATGGCTACATTAATTAGAAATGGAAATAAAAAATTGTTATTTATTACCTAGGATTTTAGAATGTGGATACTTCTTGCTGTTTGTTGTAAAATTTATAACCAACTGGTTAGATTTTAGGCTTCTTTCAGATTTCTGTTGATTGCTGTTCCTTGCTACTTGAGACAGTTAGACATCGGGTGACTTCAGATTATTAGGTGTGCATTACTTTCATCTCAGGCAGGCTATTGGTATTTCGGACATGCTTGGAGCTCATTGTATGCTCCTAAAAGCTGCTCAACACTGCATGGTCTTTATTAACAAATACATGAGAAGACTAACTGAGAACTGATTGAGTATCTAATTGAATTAACTCAACTGATACATAATAAAAAACTGACTCTATTTATATGACCATATGTTGTCATTTTTTTAAAATTAGTTTTTGTATAGCTGCCAGCTATATCCATTGTTGCTTTTGAGTTAAGTTTTGATAAGATTTTAATTAATTACTTGTTCATGGATTCTTTAATTAGTAGCCATTCCAAATCCCATTCTTGTATGTAGCTTTTAGCATATACAATCCTTGAGGGAATTTTTTTTAACTTCTAACTTTCATTTATTCTTTAATATTTACCATGCACATATTTATGTTTATCAACAAGCACACATTTTGCTATATTTAAAACCAACTCGTCATTTACAGGATGCACATATATACTTCTAAAATCAATTCATTATTTAGTTTATAAGATTCCTTTTTTTTCTTTAAATAGTTTAAACGAAAAGAGAGGGTACCTTTTATTTTATAAAACGATTTATTTCTTAAACTTTTATCAAGTTAAACATTCTTCTCATTCTAATTAATTAATTATAACTTTTACTGATAATGACATTTATACAAAAATTAAAAACTCTTTAAACTTTTGTAAATTCTTTTTTTTTTTTAAAAAAAAAAACCAAACTCTAAACTTTTTTCTCAAACTGATTCGTATAAGTTTTATTGATTATTTTCTTTTATAAAACTATATTTTATTTAAATTACCAATAATAGAAAAAAAACTCTTTAGACTTTTATTCTGACTTTCATATTATTTATTTATTTATTAAAACCTTTGCATTATTTATGAGAATTTTATTTATCTTAAAAATTGCAAACAACAATTTTAAGTTAATATAGCCTGCTTGTTAGTGCAGTATAATATATAATTTAGCATGGTTTCATGGCAATGGATTTTTTCAAATTATGTTTTTGCTATTTGTTGAAAATAATTCAGAATACATAAAATATTTTGTCCTAATTATGCATTTTCTTGGTCCACATACTACAAATACTTGTGATTTGTCATTTATCAGGTTGTTGTTCATATATACTTATGATTTTGCTAAAAATGGATTATTGTAATGAGTGAGAAAGAAATGAAGAAACCTGAAATCAGTTCATTTAAGTGACTCAAAGATGAGATTTTCTCCACAATAAAACAGGATTAAACCTTAAAAACAATAGTGATATGATTTTTATTATAAATATATTTTTATGATTAGTTAAAGAAATTAGGATTATTAGATAGATGAGGATTGTGAGCAAATAAATATATACAGTACATCAGTACATTGTCTTAGGGTATATTTTGTCTATTCAAACTTATAGATGGATAATGATGAAGCTTTGGTAATAGTATAGTAACTGATCTTCTAACTTTCATATAGATAGATAGATAGATAAATAGATAGATAGATAGATAGATAGATAGATAGATAGATAGATAGATAGATAGATAGATAGATAGATAGATAGATAGATAGATAGATAGATAGATAGATATGCAAAAATATGTAAATCTGATAGCTTATTTATGATGGTTTAGCCTACATTATTTTTCAAGGATTTCAGAACACATAGTGGTACAATATATATATATATATATATATATATATATATATTGAAACAGATATTACTAACCTTCTATCTGTTTCACCTTTATGTCTCCATAGACACATCTATGCCGGTTTTAAACACTCTTTAGTACAAGTGTATATGTATACACACAGTGTTATATGCCTTTACACAGCTGTATATATATGTTTACACAGTTGTATGTGTCCACACAGCGATATATTCATTTATACAGTTATATATGTGGTCACAGTTTTATATGTATTCAAACAATTATATGTTTATTGTCACACATACAAGCACCTGTAAATGATAATGATATTAAATTTTGTATGGATATATCACAGCATTTATATAAATAATATATTGTATAAGGGTTATTTTGTTTAGAAAATGTGGCTAAATATTCTTTAACAAGTTTGGTTTAAGTAAATTATAAATCACATATGAAATTCACAGATTGGTAATAAAACTATTTAGAATAATTCGCAGGTGAGATCAGATGGTCCCTAGGTTATTGACATTGTTTTAGAGCTCATTCATTACAATTGTAATGAATTTCTTTTCCCAGATCAAACCAGTAAAAATTTGGCAACAAGATAAAAAAAAGAGATTGGAATCAAAAGAGACAGAATGCTGTAAAACTTAGAAGAAGTTTGAATTGTGTTTTAAAATAGATAGTCACTGGCTTTTGATCTAGGGAATATAGATATCGCAGATTTTTATTTAGAATAATTTGCAGGTGGGATCAGATAGTCCCTAGGTTATTGACATTGTTCTAGAGCTCATTCATTACGATTGTAATGAATTTCTTTTCCCAGATCAAACCAGTAAAAGTTTGGGCAACAAGATAAAAAAAAGATAAGAATCAAAAGAGACCTAAGGCTAAAACTTAGAAGTCTGAATTGTGTTTTAAAATAGATAGTCGCTGGCTTTTGATCTAGGGAATATAAATATTGCAGATTTTTTTTTGAAAAGCACTCTCTTTAGCTTTTTTTTTCTGAAAATTGTTGTGGAGACCAGAATCCAAAAATGATCGAGTAAAATAATATATTTACTGGCTCTGAAGCCAGATGACTACTCTCAATTCCTCTAAACATTCCTTTGAATAGACTTTCCAGCAACCTGCATGGAGAATATGAAGAAATTTAACCTATCTGAAAGGCCACTGAAGATTATGACGCTGTCAGACGCCCTATTCCAACCACTATCATTGATATACGCTTCAAGTCCACTCAAGGAGGCAGAGAGAGATGGTAATCATTTTTAAAAAGAAGCTGCGGTATGAACTTTAATCTATAAATTCTTAAAACACTTTAAAAAGAATGTTCTATCTAAATTATAAAAACTCTTTCAATTTTCCCTCTTATAAAACGAAACTATCAGTCTGTGTAACTTTATCTATAATGTAAAAGAAAAAAAACTCACTTACTTAATTTTATAAACTGCTGAAATCTTTTATGAATTAAAAGATTTCATATTTTTTTTATACTCATTAAATGTCCGAAATTTATTCTCTTCAATTCTTACAAGCTAACGGTCTTGCCTAATTTCAGTAATTTTAATATTTTGTTTAAAGGCATTTTGTTATGTTAATGTGATAATATGCTCAGATTTCGAAACAATGAAACTAAGTAATTTATAAAGGAGATAATTGTAATCTTCACTTAGACATTTTAAAAGCATTGTTTATTTTATTAAATCATTGTTTCGAAATTATAATATTGGTAATAAACGAATGCGCTAACCACTCGTTATTATCATAGTTATATATATTGTAAAATCATATTTTTTAAGATTTGCTTAACCGATCTTATATTATAACCTTTGATATTTATTAGTTGGAAGGGGATATATATATTGTTTAGAGATGATAAAGTATATTTGCTAATGTTTGTATTAAGTCCCATCGAATATACTTTCCCTCCTTAATTAAGAATATTTATATGCAGATTCAGGATCTTAACTAGATTATTTTTATGTAGTTTAAGCCCATTTTATTAGCATACTTATAATGCTAATTTTAAGAACTGTTTTGAATTAGCTTGACAGATAAAAGCTATCTGTTTTAGGCGCAATTAATTATATGCATACTTATTGCTTTATATATATATATTGCGTGCATTGCGGGTGTGTTTTTATATAGTACACATATGTGTTACGTTTTGCTGCCTCTGACAAGGGTTCACGGTAACAAACCGCCCCTTTATTTAGTTCGGGTTATGGCTATCTTCATTAGAACTGGGGGCGTGAGGACCCATATTTTTCCATAAAGCCAATCCGTCGGTCTCAGAGCAAACCGAGCATTTGATGCTGAAACTCTTGAAGAATCACACACTCGCACTGCAAGTTTATTTCTTTAATATTTTGTATAGCACCATAGCGCATATATGTGGACCTAATGGTAACCAGTTCTTTTTCCCATATTAATTAATCATTCAGCTTTAGACTGGAGTTTGAATCTGGGTTATCAGTTTGAATCTGCATGATTCTGAGTTTATTTAGTTCCTCAGTTAATTAGTATATATAACAGTCTTTAAAACTGGCTGTACTCATCATCATCTCTACTAAAGTATCAACTTCTAACTTAAGCAAGTCAAGTTCATAAGATGAGCATATTAAATAATTAGGCATGACCTCTATAACTCACACACACATGTATTGTAATATGTTTAAAAGGGAACAGATGTACTTGATAACAGTCCCAACTATTGTAACATGCTTGCCTGTATTGAATACCTTGTGAAGATTATACAATCCCTGCCATTATGATATTTTGTGTTAGATCATTTTTTATTGTTTTAATAAATCTTTTTTAAATATAAACTGTTGTATATCTTTCTTGCTCAGACTCTAGATCAAACCAAACCACAGTATCTTATCCAATCCATAGTATTTTATCCAATCCACAGTATATTATTAAATGTCACAGTTCATTACTCCAATTTCTTAATGAGTTTATATGCTATATGTGTATGTCTAGTATTTAAGATTAATAGAGTGTCAAGTGTTATATATATCACTTATTTAGTTAGGTTAGTAATGACCTTAAGTCTCGTGTTTCTCCCTGTTCTATGTCAGCTCGCGGTTAAATGAGAACTGAGTGTAGCCCCAGGAATGTCACTCATAAGGTGTTGAATTTGGAGTACTGGCAGATGAGTTGGAGTTTGGTCGGATTAGAGGTCTCAACCACCTCACTACGGTCAGCTTTGGTATATTCTGTTTTGGGCTCTGAATTTTGTTGCATGAGTGTACAAATCTGACTGTTACAATATATATATATATATTGCAGCAGTCAATGTCTAATCATCATTGAGCTTCATGCTTAACCATAACTTCCTATGGGGCCCACAATTCAGACCCTGCTATAAATATATGCTATTCACTCACACACTGTATGTCGAATCATTCTAAAGATGAGTAAAATTAATTTTGTTTAGTAAAAATGAAACAGTAGTTTGAATGATGCGTATATATATTATGACTAAAGCAATAGTTTTATTGCTATAAAAATACATTTGCTTAGATATTTGTAATTATTTTTATATCTGTGTATATTCAATGTAACAACAAAGAAAAAATGGGAAGGCTTGAAATATTGAAATTATCTTTATCACTAGTCAGATCGTTGTCTATAATTAAAACTTCTAAATCTTAATTACAATCGAAAAACAAATCGTTTATCAGTTTCAAATCTTTCAAAACAGCTAAAAGGGGTATTTCAAGCCTTATCTATTGAAAATATTTTACTAATTAAATGTTGGTTTTAAAAGGATTACAGAGATAAGGGTGGTGTATGAAATTGAATTCTGGGCAGTATTGAAAGGTTATAAAAGGAACCAGTGAACAAAAGAGACTTCACTTAGACTTTGAGTTTTACTTTGGAGTTTACTGTCAGTTTTTAGTCAATTGAGAATTACTTTTTAGAAGCCAACACAAGTTCAGCAAATGGGGTGTGAGTAGCGAAGCCGTCCACCTCTCTTTCCTCTCGGAGGACTGTCTACCAGCCGTCAAACTTCCATCTGACTGGCCATATGAGATGACATAGAATTGCCAACCATCCTGCCTGCCGCTATGCTGATATATTCAGTAAAATCATGTAATTTAGAGCTGCCTTGATACGAACATTCACAGGTGATTTATAATTTGTAGCCAAATTAATTCATAGATCCTTTATGATATTCTTCTAATTTTGCTTTTAAACTCTCTCTCAGTAATCTTTTATTAATATCATGTATTTTAACTTACCTTTCACGCTTAATTAAATTATATATATAAATTGTGCGATTCCATTAAGATTTTATGTATTTTGTTTAATGTATAAGTATGATTTATTTTCTTTAATATGCCAAAATCGCTAAGTTCGCGAGTCAAGGGGAAAATAATTGTTTTACTTGGAAAAGGGTGGGCTTTATTTAAAAACTTATCAATAAAGTTTTGTTTATATTAAATAGCAATTGCTCGCGAATTTGGTTTCATTTTAAATTCATGATTCTTAAAGTAAATTAAAAACTTTTACTGTGGATGAATTTTGCTTTAATTTTCTATTTTAAAAAGGATCGTGAACTTTCAACTTTCATATAATTAATTCATTCCTTTTTGCTGGTGCCTGAAGGGAAAATCCTACCAGTTAATACGTATTTGGGAATCGATTCTTTAAATATAAATGTTGTTAGTTTAATAATATTGTAAATAGTAACGTTATTATTCATTATGATCAGTTAAATGACTCAGAATTGGAAACAGATTATTGCGCAAGAGTTTAGACAATTTCCAAGTTTGAAAATTATATTATAAAATTTATATTCATGTCCAATAATGTTGCTGGCATACATTTTCTTTCTGATATTTTATCTTTCCATTTTCTTGATTGTTTTATTATTGGGGACATCGAAAGCATGAAGCTCCCATCCTTCTTAACCAGAGATAACGCTCTCTGTTAAAATATAAAGTTTAAGAGGATTATGTGCTGCAGATGGCAGTACATAATGATCTGAGGTCTCATTCTCAGCCTCTACTTTGATATCGCTCTCTGTTAAAATATAAAGTTTAAGAGGATTATGTGCTGCGGATGGCCGTACATAATGATCTGGGGTCTCATTCCCAGCCTCTACTTTGATATCGTTCCGCCAGAAATGCGCGGATATATCCACTTTAAGTTTGTTTCCAAGTATTCCTTTAAATGATAAAATATCCACAATCACCATGAAGGTCAGATTCCTTTAATGTATGCTAGTACCGTCACTTTTGTCTTTAATTTAATCACCGTCCGCCTAACCTTTAGTAAGTCGCAATGATGTGTTAAAAACAATGTTTCATTTCGTAAAAATACTTTTAGTCCATTGATTTAAACTGCTTTCCTTTAAAAAAAGCTTTATCGATTCCCAGAGACGTAAATCAATTTGTATAATTTATTCTCGTAAATAATGCGCATTGTTAGTTTTTTATGTATACTTATTCAAAAGACGCTAGGTCCAAACAATGCCTATCAAAGATATATAATGATTTCAAGATTGTAAATAAATGATTGAGACTGTAAATTTATATTTATTTGTCAAAATGATTAATGTTAAATTATCGTGTATCTTTCTGTAATCCGAATCTGTTCCGATCTTGTAGATTATTTTGTACATCCACATTTTGGCATATTAACCCCGCACAACTTAAACACATTCTATAAAATGGTATCTATTAAATAATTGTAGTAATGGGGATTTTATAAAACAAATCCCAAGTTTTCATAATGTATAAAATCACTCCAAGCGTGAAACAATTTTGTAACATATATATATGCGTTTTCTGCATTCATTAAATATATATATTTTCGTGTTAATCCTGGTTTGTGTTGAATTATTAGTTTCTAGTTAATATTTAGAATTATTTTCTTTAGCTAAGAGCTTAGCATTAGTAAATAACTATGATAATGTAATAACTGGGCTACTCCATCCTCGATCATCATCATCATTCTGATCTTATGCTCTACCGCTTTGCTTTGCTTCTGGGCACGGATTTAAAATAATTTTACTGTGTCATCAGAATTGTTGTTCATTGAGTCAGAGATTCGAAGAATAGGCAAATAGGTTAGAATTCAGTACTGCTCCAGACCTGTGTATCTCGAGCATGATTGGATTCGAGGTCCTTTTGCTTAGGATTTGAATCTTGTTAAGTGAGCATACTATTTTGACCGGTACAATATATATATATATATATATGAGTGTGTGTGTCAAATAAAATGTTTTCATGGAATAATTATGATGTAAACAAAAGAATGACTGCAGATAACCTATGCAAAAACTAGAAAAATATATTAACAGTAATATTGCTAGATAACTATCAATTATTCTTGACTTCTCTAAGCTGAACTAGTTGTTCTGATAGTGAACAATATATTTTTGGTTTGAGTTTGCTGAGAACAAAAGATTTAATTTTTTTACTTCTAAACAAAGATGTTATGCAGATTGAAATTTAAAAATACTTGTATATGTAGAAAGTGTCACATTTTTTTGACATCCTAAAAATATCATTTGAGTTAAATTTGTTACAATCTGTTTTAATCAAAATCTATATAAGATTTTGGGTTAAAAATAAAAGACAGGATCTTCTTCAGTTTTTAAATAAACTCAAGACAAAAAGCTACTATTGGTTACCAGAACAAATAGTTTAGCTTAAAACTTTAAATAGTAATCAATAGTTATTTAAAACCATTACTAAGAATATATTTCTCTAGTTTTTAACTATATGAACTGTCTCTGTTCATTCCTTTATTTACATATACATTTTAAAAAAAAAGACAAACAGTAAGAACATCAGAATGTTGGTACTTGTTATTCTTTTAGTCATAATTTATTTTGGCACTTCAATTTTAAAGCTGCAACATAATTTTTTATGAGTCCTATGTATGAACGTTGTCTTGGCAACAGCCTACTGATATTCTATTGTTTAATTTTAAAATTCTCAGGCATAATGTGATTTACATTAGATAACCAATTAGGTTTGTTTCCTTATGGTATACTATATATATATATATAATAAATCTTTAATGGTGGAGTTATCCATTTATAATTAATCAGAAAGCACTTAACCGAGAACAAACTGCCCCTAGGCAAGAGCTTATGTTACACTGACAGACTTATTGCATTTAAAAGGAGAAGACACACAAATTTATTGAAATAAAAAATCTCTCCAACTGATGCAAAATATCATTAAAATCTCACAGGAACTTACAGTCATAACTGTAAAACAAACTGATCTTAGAAGTCCAAGAACTTATAAAGGAATCAAATTTAGGCAACCCTAACTATGAGAATAAAATTTTATGGATAAATAGATGTAAATAAAATCTTTGGCTCTACTTTATATTCCTTAGATAGAATCACTAAGTATTCATTTTTTGTAATCTTGCAAATGCTGTAAGTCTTCAGAAATATGAACCTAGTGTTATTGACACTTGGTATATATATATATATATATATATATATATATATATAGAGAATATTAACCTAGTGTTATTGACACTTGGTTTATTTGGCATTGTTTCCACAGGAAAACAATGCTATCCTTTTTTAGAAAATAAAAAGATAAAATAATAATAATATTAAGTGATTAATAAAGAATGCTATTTACTCACTGTAATGTGTTTTAAGCAAATAACTAAAAAAATTTGGTAATCCAATATCATTTTGAAGAAGAGCATGAATAATTTAATTAAAATTTAAACAATAAGAGCAATTTAATATAGTATAAAAGCACATATTATAAACAGTAATTGATTTTGAATGGGTAGAGGGAGAGTAGATGAGTATCTTATCATAAAGCACAATAACTTCTGATAGTTTTTAAGTTATTTTAGATAATAATGTATACAGAATTATACATCACCAATAAACATTGTTAATTAAATATACTTATTATTTTTCATTATTTGTCAATTTACTTTGTAATCCATTTAAATCATAAGGAAAAATATAACTGTAATAAGTTTTTTTTTTATTTTCCTTTTCTTTTGTTTATGTTATAATTAAATGATTATTTTTCTGTAAGAGGTCGCTAAAACAAGACCGCCAAAATTTGAAGAAAGTTTAGTCTGACTCTAGTTTTACAAGGAGGAAGCAGTACTGAAATTCGGTAACAAATTTTTTATTATTTTTTATTGCAGAAATAAATATAAGTCCAGTAAATTTTTAATAATATCATGCATGGCTAATCCTATTTGATAAGATATTCTGTTTTCTGTGGCCATCTACCTATTCAAAGCTTTTTATACGCAAAAATATACTATCGTATGCTAAAGTTCAAAATGACCGTATTAACTACAGCAGTCACAGATAATGTCATTATGTTTAAAATAAGTAATATAAGTAATTTCCATGAAATAATCAATGATTTGTTAACTTTACCTTATTTAATTATCTTTTCGTGGTATAAAAGAAAAATTATAATTAAAAAGACATATTATAAAAGCCAAGGAAAGTTAACTAGAAAATTTCGTGCTCTTTCTAAAAGAAATTGTCTGCTTTTGAAAATAATGTAAGTTCCCCACTTTAAAATATGTTTTATTCACTGAAAATTATCTAGAAATAATATTAATGATAAAGGATATTTACTTATGCACCTGTATATTTTTTAAAAAGAAAATATAAATTTTCTCAAGGCAAATATCGGAAAATTTGTATGTGTGCATTTTACGGAGAATTCATTATTAAAGAAAAATTATAATTCCTAGAGTAGGAATAAAAACTACAAACATTAGTGACTTAATTATAACCCTAATATAATATGTTATATTATACATCAACTGGAGTCATTAAAACTTTATATCTACGTAAGTCAGCTGCAGTCCTTATAATAATATTATTTTGGAAAATTCGCGCATTAGTTTTATTCCTAAGCCAGCTAGCTAAAAATGATACATATCGCCAATAGTAAAAAGAAAGAATTGTATATGTGATCGTCTATCGTCAAATATTCGTCATGTTAAAATATGTATTGTTTTCTTGGATCCCAAAATTATAGCAGTTAATTCAAGGAAGAGTTAACATCCAACGCTGATATGTTTTCTTTGCCTAATTTATTAATTGCACCAGAATGGAGGCAACTTTTATATAAATGAAATAATAAGATGTGTTTCTTATTTTAAATTTGCTTCGTGAACTACGAATGGAACAAGTTTTTCATCTAGATAAATTGCCCAACGGAAAACATTTTTCTAGTGAGATAATAAGCACTTGTTAAGTAATGATTTATTTTACTAATTTGTAAAATTATGTGTATTTTTTTTTATATCAACAGGTGAAAGGCTGTATAGTCAAGTAATATTTAAATGACCTTGTAATCATAAAGGTATGTTTTCATGTAATTATTCTAGGTTAAATTTATATTTGACATAAAAAAAAAAAAATTTTTTTTTTATAAAATGTGTTTACTTATGATATGCAATTATGGGTATAAATTTATATGTTAGATGCGTAAAAGTAGAAAAATTTAGATACTTAATAGGTAAAATATCTAGTTAAAATTATCAGAAGTAATCAAAGAGAAGTGCTATATAGGATATTACTTATTTAAAGTTTGAAACAAATTTATACTATGTTAATTGCGGAACTTATTCCCAATTATTCTTTATTAACGCATTCATTTAATTTAGTTCAAGATACTAGACTACCAATTACTTGTTGAATGTTTCTTTGGCAAAGGTGAAAATTATTATGGTTTATTCTGTGTTATCCATTGATTTCAGACATTGATCTAAGTATACCCCGGAACATAAATTTAGTGTAATTAGTGTATTTGCTTGTCTTGCCCCGATATAGCATAAATATATGTTTAATATTCGCATAAGTAATAATTGTAATGTATCTATTTTGTGGGATGGAAAATGATTTCCCCAAAAGTTTTATTTTCCATGAGGAGAATAGATAAAACTAGTATTCGGGTATGTTTATAACCCAAGTGATCGCTTCTCAGAGTTAGGACGATCAGTAATTTATATCGTATTTAGTGTATTTCATTCATTAAGATCCCAGGAGAGGATTATAATTGGTGTGTGTTCCTATTATGCCCAAGTAAGAGGCAAGGACCCACCAAACTATTTTAATGTAGTAGTTAACTCTACAGACCTTCGGTGTTATTCCATATTCCTCATGAGAAAATAGAGATAATTCCACCACGGAAGGTGTTGAACATTGTGTTTTGTTTAGAAAGTTATGGCAAGATAACGGGTATATTGGAGGTTAATTCCTTATGATCCATTTAGTATAAATAGCGTGCTAGTATATATGATCAATGTCTGGATTGTGCAGCAGAATAGTGCTGGTAATCCACACGTAAGTCAATGGAGAGAGTAAGTTTAAAATTGCGTGATTTAGAAATTTTTATTTGCCAATGGAGGGTTCAAATACTAGGTTTAATTCTAGTTAATGATTAAGTAGCACTCACAATATAACTTACATGGAGGGATACAGTGTGTATAACAACTTCAGTTGTTATTAAGGTAAATATTAAAATAATAAGTGTAACTTCTGATAAATAACCCATAAATTATAATGTTATCTAAATAAAAACTATCATTTAATTAAATGATATGATAATAAAAATTGTTTGTATGTATTGCCTAGAATCAAATTGTTTTTGTTTTAAAACAGATCTATAGTCAATAAAGTTAAGTAACCGTTCATATAAGATACACTAAACGGATGAGTTGATGTATCGATAATAATATTTATTTTGTTATATTCAATTTGCATAAATGTAAAAGAAGATGAAGAAGTAGTTCGAATCCAAGTCTAAAAGTATAGACGAATTAATGTTAGTTATATTTTGTTTTATCCATATGGGATCGAATAAATTGTATATGTTTGTTTATTATGTTAATCATAAAGGATAGTTTTGTTAAACTGTAATAATAAATTATAATCTTGTTAAAATTTAATAATAAATTATAGTCTTGTTACAAGTTGTTTTGAGTCATTTTTCTTGTGTGCTAAATAAAAGTGTATTTGCATACTACTTGCAATACTTTTCTTGAGTCCGAAATCATTTATGAAATCTTAATTTCAATACACCAGATAGACAATTGTAAGCAGATCAGAATATTTCAGGACATTTTAATTTAATAAGAATTATTTATGGAATTGGAAACTTCAGACCAAGACATTTTATTTTATATGTGTGTAAAATCACTTTATTCCCAAACTAGTCACTTTTGGTTGCACAGTATTAAGTACACCTTTAAGTGAAGTGTCTAAGTAATAAATCTTAGTGAAATTATTGTGTTGTCATGGATAATGGAAGGACACAAAAGCACCCTTGTCTTTTCATCATTCCGACTGATATTCTGGTTAAATGGGCTGTATTATTCAAAATTATGTGTTGTTATTGAATATGGTTATCATCTCGTTAAATATTATAATAGTTGATGTGTGGATGAAGACACCTGGAATTTAATAAGGTAAATGTTTCCTATAGCCGACCAGAATGTCAGTCATATGCGACAACACAATACTGCCGAGCATTTTTCTTTAAATATAACAGAGAACTCTGAGATTAGTGTCATTATTATTATAAGTGCTCTTAAATTAAGAATTGATCAAATTAAGATCCATATTAAAAGCGTGGCATGGCTTAAGAGATTGAAACTTCTATTTGTATAATAACAAAATATTAAGATCATATTAGCAAATTAATGAATGTTTTATTTTAGTCAGTAATATTAACAATGACATGAAATCATCATCATCATTGTCGAACAGTGCAAGTACTTACAGCTCAGAGAATGTGTTTTGGATAGAGAAAGAATGTTAGTTTATTCTAAATTTTCTTTTTAAATTTATTTTATTAATGATAATTTTATTTTTATTCTATCTCTGTCTGAACTGCATATCGCTGTAGCTGAATTATTATAACTAACCACACGTCGAGCTATATTAGGTAAGATACGGGTTTGCGACCCGAATCATAGACGGAAGCGATTAGGCTTTCCGAATTCTCTTTCATAATAATAGAAGCCATCGTTTGATAGGTTCCGAATTCTCTTACCATTTTTTATACGGAAGCGTTTAGGCTTCCGGAGTGATTTCATAGAAATGAAGTCGTCTTATTTTATTAGGTTAGAAATGGCACCCAACATGGGGCCTTCGATGGCTATAGCTGGCCACGAAGAATTTGGTAAAATTTTCTTGAAATAAATATAAATAGTATTTGCACGTGAATGAATTAATTGTTCATTGATTGAAAATGTTTGCCAATGATAAATTGTTTCTTTAGCCATAAAATATTATATGAATGTCTATTTCTGGACATAATCTTTTGCCACTGAATAAATAAATTTGTTAGTTTATAATGTTATGGTCTGTAAGTAATTCCATAAAATATTGTAATGATTTTATTATTTATGATGATCTGCTTGTCTGGTGGTGTGATTGGCACTTATACCATATTACATAATGGTTTGGTGAGATTTCTATGGACCAAGTAGCATATGAGAAAAGAATATTCAGTAGTTAATATTGAGACTTTAGGTATATTAAATATCAGCACATTTTTTTTTTGGTGTAGATTGTTTTGATAGGAGAGGCATGGAGGCAGGATGTCTTGTCAATAATTTATTATCAATATTATTAATAGTTCATTACTAATTTCAGTACTGTCAAATAACAGAAAGAGTGAAATTTTAGACATGAGTCAAAACCAAGATAGTCAGGATATTTCAGAGGATTTGGGAGAATCCCAAGAGCTCCAATCCCCGGATACACAAACACCATATTTTCATGTAGAAGTAAGAGAGGAACAAGAATCTTTGGATGAAGTTAGTCCGAAAAAAGCTAAAGTAGATAAAGATCTACCTGGGGATGAGCAAGTCCAAATATTTACAATATTACAAAGTTTGTCTACACAGCTACAAAATTTAAATAGTGAATTAAAAAATTCAGAAAGTAAAATAGAAAGTCAAATAAAATATTCAAATAATGAATTAGAAAGTAAAATAGAAAGTCAAATAAAAAATTCAAATAATGAATTAGAAAGTAAAATAGAAAGTCAAATAAAAAATTCAAATAGTGAATTAGAAAGTAAAATAGAAAGTCAAATACAAAATTCCAATAGTGAATTAGAAAGTAAAATAGAAAGTCAAATAAAAAATTCCAATAGTGAATTAAAGAATCAAATTCAAAATTTGGACAGTAAAATAGACAATCACGTACAGGAGATCAAAGACCTAAGGGAAGAGTTAAAAAACCATGTAGAAGAGTCAAAATTGGCCTCCGAAAAACTAGAAATAAAAATTAAGAAAGAAATAGAAATAAAGTCGGAAAGGGCTAAAAATATGATCGAGGCTATTCAGCAGGACTTCAGAATTCAATATGTAGAATTAAACAGTGAAGTTCAGGATAAAATAGAATGTATTAAAGGAGGATTAGATAGTGCTAGGAGTGAGTTTAGAAACTTAAAAGAAGAAGTCCAAAATATAACTCTTGAACCTGACAATGTAGTAAAAGGATGTCAGAGCCAGATTACTAGCAGAATAGCTAAGTTAGAAACTCAAGAGGTAACCCAATGTGAAATTAATAAAAATATAGAAAGTGAGCTAATTCAAGTGATAGGAAAAGTAGAACATTTTAATGAGATATTAAAGAATAATGCACAAATATTACAAAATGATCTCAAAGAGGAAATAGGGGAATATATGAATCAGTGTGAGAATACAGTATATCAAAGATTAGAAGATAAACTTGAGTTAGAGAAAGATGAAACTATTAACCAGTTAAAGCAACAAATTCAACATTTAAATGTAGGCCTTAAGGACAGTTCTACAAGAATAGACTGTGAATGGCAAAATTATAAATTGGGATTAGAAAGTCGTATGCAAGCTATGGACCTTAATCTGGATAAAGTTGTTCATAGTAAAAATGTATCTGAAACTCAGGTTAAGGAAATCAATAATGATCATAATAAACCCGTAATCTCTGAGTTACATACAATGATTAGTCCACTTGAATCAATGTACAATCCATTGAATGAGGCCAGACATAAAGTCATGTTAGAGCCCGAAAGTAATAGCTCCATGGCCTTAAAATTCCTCAAAATAACCTGGAGAATCCACATGAATATCTCCAAAATTTAGACGAATTGTTCACCTTATGTCATTTGTCTGAGGTAGAGAAGATTGCCATTGCCACAAACCATTTGTGTGCGGCATCTAAAGATTGGTGGCAATCGTTATTTATAAAACCGGAAACATATGGGGACTTTAAATATCTTATGTTAGCCAGTTTTTGGGGGGAAGACCGCCAAGACAACCTCAGGTATCAAATATCTCAGGAAAGATACCATATAAATAAGGGCAGTTACACTCAGTTTTTCAGGAGTCAGGCCGGCAAACTGAAAATGTTGACAGCCTATCCTTTATCTGAGACCCAAATTGTGTGAATAATTCGCCATAATTTACCAAGGCATATCGAGCAGGTTTTGATTGCTGCGGACAGACATACAATAGAAGAGGTAGTCGAAATTTTAGATTCGCTAGAAACCAGTGATAGGAATATGGATCATAGGAGTAGGATAAATAGGGACACCCATCCTATGGTAAACAATATTAATTTCACAGATAGGTCCTATGTGGGAAAAAGGAAGTTAAGTAAAGAAAAGGGATATTATAGGACGAATCCCTATAGTAGACCAAATAGGCACCTCAATAGGCCGACAGTGAAGAGAAAGATTCTAAATGAGAATCCACCTTCTACTAGTGGTATCCCAATGATGCCAAAGAAAAATAACAAAGGTAGTAAAAATAGCAGGGCATTAAATTAAAAAGGACCTCGCAGGAATGTTCCTAACTTCGGGGCCCTATTTTTAAACATATGGGGAACAGCATGATGTGGATTATTAATAATATAGACCTGGACATTGATTATTTGGAACCAGGAAAAATGTCTGAGCCACCCATTTTATACAACTGTCCCATGATAAAAATTATCATTTCAGGAATTGTTGTCAACACCTTGATTGATTCAGGCAGTCAAGCCTCCTTGTTGTCTGAAGAAACATACTTAAAAATTCAGTCATCTGACCAATCTATTCCAATTTTACCAACTAAGGTGATTAGGGTAATACTTGCTAATGGAAAGAAGACCAAATTATCTAATAAACAGGTTTTTATTACATTCGAAATTAATTTGTGCAAATTTGAGCATGTCTTTTTAATCATGCCAGGCTTGATTCATGAAGCCATAATTGGTTCGGATTTCATGACTCTAAATAATTGTTATATTAATTACAGAGATGAAACTTTTGGATGTAAAGAGGAGATTTGCCCTCTTATAGTCAATTGTAATAGTCAGATGAATCAATTAATGACCATACAGGAAACAACAGTTGATGTAAATATTAAAGTTAAGTTGGATGGTTCATGTATTATTGGCACAGAATACTATAAACCATTTTTCCAATTGTTGTTCCAGTATCGTGGTGTTTTTTCCAAAATACCTGGTATATTAAAAGGGTATGTTAATAGGATCAATTTGAAAGATAATGAACCTTTCCAGCAGCGTACTTATCCTATTCCCTACCAATACCAGGCAGAGGTTCAGCAGCAGATTAACAAAATGATTGACTGGCAGATAATTAAACCCAGTCCTTCTTCTTATGTGAATCCATTAGTGGTCATTAAAAAGAAAGATGGATCCATAAGAGTCTGTCTGGATGCCCATACACTTAACCAGCATACTGTCCCAGAGCATGACATACCATCACCTATTCAGGAGTTATTGACGAAGTTCAAAGGGAAGAGCATATTCTCCACATTTGATTTAACCGCCAGCTATTGGCAAATCCCACTTCATCAAAATGATCAAAAGTATACGGCATTCCGTTACCAGGGCCAATCTTATATTTTTCAAAAAATGCCCTTTGGTTTAATTAATAGTGGGGCTGGCCTTATCAGATGCTTGAATATGGTCTTTTCAAAAGAACTGAAAAATTTGTTAGTTATATACATCGATGATATTGTCATTGCTTCGGAAAATTTAAATGATCATTTACAGCATCTTAGCATGTTTCTTTGTGAGTGTTCAGATAACAATATAAAAATCAACTTAGAAAAATGTATTTTAATTGCCCGAGAAATCTCTTTTCTTGGTCATTTAGTTAGTGCGGAAGGGGTCAAACCTCACCCAGACAAAATTGCCGCCATTCAAAGGTTTCCCGTCCCTAAGACCAGAAAGCACTTAAGATCGTTTTTGGGACTGTGTAACTACTATCACAGGTTTTATAAAAAAATTTCATATGATACTATGCATTTATCTGTTTTATTAAAAAAGTGTGAAAAGTGGAGGTGGACCCAGGAACATACAAGGGAATTTCAAATTATTAAAGATAATTTTTTAAAAACAGTAATTTTAGCCTATCCAGATTTAAATAAAGAGTTCTATTTGCAAACCGACAGTAGTGGGTTCGGTTTAGGGGTGATTTTATACCAAATGAATGAAAATAAAGAACCTAGAGTCTTATATTTCTTAAGCCGACATTTAAGGGGAGCGGAACTTAACTATACCACTACAGAGAAAGAGGCATTAGCTGTTGTGTGGGGATTTCAAAAACTTAGACAAATTTTATTAGGATCAAAAAATTATTGTATTAACTGATCATCGTAGTTTGGAGTTCCTCAACAAGAGTTACCTCAATAATGAAAGGTTAATTAGATGGAGCCTCTATCTTCAACAGTATCAGTATGAAATCAACTATTGTTCAGGACAGGATAATGTCATTGCAGATATTCTTAGTCACAATCCTGTTTCTGTTAATTATCAGAACCCCAATACTGAAAATATAATTATTTGTAACATGTCTAGTTTGTTAGAGGAAGAAATAGTTAGAGATTACACAAATTTAGAATTACTGCAAGCACAGGATGCTAGACTGGAGAAAATAATTAACTTCTTATCAGATCCAGCTAAACTAGATCAGAAAAGTAAATATGCAGATAGAATTAGAGAGGGGTATAGGTTTAAAGACAGGATTTTAATGAAAAAATTAAAAAGGGGAGATGAAGCTTTCTGGAGAGTGATTATTCCTTTATGTTTAGTAAATAAACTCATAGATTATGTGCACTCCCAATATGGACACTATGGATTTCAGAAAATTGAACCTATTATGAAGAAACATTTTTATTTTCCTAAGATGTCTGAATCCATTGCCCGTAGACTTAGGGAATGCGAGATTTGTTTAAAAACTAAGTTTCAAAATAAATCGTATGTGGGAACACTTCAAACCATACTGCCCAGTCAGCCCAATGAATTATTGGCACTGGACTTTTATGGACCACTTCCACCTTTCAACCGTCAAAAATTTATTCTTGTGATGTATGACGTTTTTACCAAATATGTCTCTGCTTACCCAGTTCCAAAAAACAGATGCTAAAAATGTTATTAAGTGCTTGGAAACATATCAAATTCCATTAGTAGGAAAACCAGCTTCAATACTTACTGATCACGCTACTGCATTCATCTCTGGTACATGGAAAAAGTGGGGTAAAAAGCAAAATATTCAACATATCATGTGCTCAATTAGAAATCCCCAATCCAATCCAAGTGAAAGAATCATGCATGAAATAAGCAGGTTATTCCGAGTTTACATAGAACGGGATCACAAACAGTGGGTCAATAAGTTGCCACAAGTGATTAATTATATAAATATAAACATTAATGAGTCTACTAGGATGTCTCCAATTCGGCTAAACTTTGGTAGACCCGGACCTTTACTAATAAAAACACCGTTACCTATAATAACGGAAAATATTAATGTGGAACATGACCAAGCAATGGCTAGAATTAACCTGAAAAAGATGGGTGATAAACACACTCGTTATTCCAAAACCAGTCCACATCCTTTTAAAGTCCACGATTTTGTCTTAATTAGAACTCCCCATGTGAGTAATCTCCGGAAGCATATGTTTCGAAAATTTATGTATCTTTATGAAGGCCCCTATGAAATTGTGAAACAAGTGGGTGAGAATGCCTTTTTAGTCTCAACCCCTGATGGAACAAGAGGTACCTATAATGCCCGAAGCTTACTACCATATCCTAAACAAAATTAAATCTGAAAGATTGAATTTATTAACTTCTAAGAGAAGTATGATATAGACCTAGCAATACAATAAGAAATATTAATAAGGCATATATTATTTTATTTTTATTTTTCATAACGGTGGGAGAATTGTAACCTAGTGTTATTGACACTTGGTTTATTTGGCATTGTTTCCACAGGAAAACAATGCTATCCTTTTTTAGAAAATAAAAAGATAAAATAATAATAATATTAAGTGATTAATAAAGTATGCTATTTACTCACTGTAATGTGTTTTAAGCAAATAACTAAAAAAATTTGGTAATCCAATATCATTTTGAAGAAGAGCATGAATAATTTAATTAAAATTTTAACAATAAGAGCAATTTAATATAGTATAAAAGCACATATTATAAACAGTAATTGATTTTGGATGGGTAGAGGGAGAGTAGATGAGTATCTTATCATAAAGCACAATAACTTCTGATAGTTTTTAAGTTATTTTAGATAATAATGTATACATTATTATACATCACCAATAAACATTGTTAATTAAATATACTTATTATTTTTCATTATTTGTCAATTTACTTTGTAATCCATTTAAATCATACGGAAAAATATAACTGTAATAAGTTTTTTTTTTTTTTTCCTTTTCTTTTGTTTATGTTATAATTAAATGATTATTTTTCTGTAAGAGGTCGCTAAAACAAGACCGCCAAAATTTGAAGAAAGTTTAGTCTGACTCTAGTTTTACAAGGAGGAAGCAGTACTGAAATTCGGTAACAAATTTTTTATTATTTTTTATTGCAGAAATAAATATAAGTCCAGTAAATTTTTAATAATATCATGCGTGGCTAATCCTATTTGATAAGATATTCTGTTTTCTGTGGCCATCTACCTATTTAAAGCTTTTTATACGCAAAAATATACTATCGTATGCTAAAGTTCAAAATGACCGTATTAACTACAGCAATCACGGAAAATGTCATTATGTTTAAAATAAGTGATATAAGTAATTTCCATGAAATAATCAATGATTTGTTAACTTTACCTTATTTAATTATCTTTTCGTGGTATAAAAGAAAAATTATAATTAAAAAGACATATTATAAAAGCCAAGGAAAGTTAACTAGAAAATTTCGCGCTCTTTCTAAAAGAAATTGTCTGCTTTTGAAAATAATGTAAGTTCCCCACTTTAAAATATGTTTTATTCACTGAAAATTATCTAGAAATAATATTAATGATAAAGGATATTTACTTATGCACCTGTATATTTTTTAAAAAGAAAATATAAATTTTCTCAAGGCAAATATCGGAAAATTTGTATGTGTGCATTTTACGGAGAATTCATTATTAAAGACAAATTATAATTCCTAGAGTAGGAATAAAAACTACAAACATTAGTGACTTAATTATAACCCTAATATAATATGTTATATTATACATCAACTGGAGTCATTAAAACTTTATATCTACGTAAGTCAGCTGCAGTCCTTATAATAATATTATTTTGGAAAATTCGCGCATTAGTTTTATTCCTAAGCCAGCTAGCTAAAAATGATACGTATCACCAATAGTAAAAAGAAAGAATTGTATATGTGATCGTCTATCATCAAATATTCGTCATGTTAAAATATGTATTGTTTTCTTGGATCCCAAAATTATAGCAGTTAATTCAAGGAAGAGTTAACATCCAACGCTGATATGTTTTCTTTGCCTAATTTATTAATTGCACCAGAATGGAGGCAACTTTTATATAAATGAAATAATAAGATGTGTTTCTTATTTTAAATTTGCTTCGTGAACTACGAATGGAACAAGTTCTTCATCTAGATAAATTGCCCAACGGAAAAACATTTTTCTAGTGAGATAATAAGCACTTGTTAAGTAATGATTTATTTTACTAATTTGTAAAATTATGTGTATTTTTTTTATATCAACAGGTGAAAGGCTGTATAGTCAAGTAATATTTAAATGACCTTGTAATCATAAAGGTATGTTTTCATGTAATTATTCTAGGTTAAATTTATATTTGACATAAAAAAAAAAATTTTTTTTTTATAAAATGTGTTTACTTATGATATGCAATTATGGGTATAAATTTATATGTTAGATGCGTAAAAGAAGAAAAATTTAGATACTTAATAGGTAAAATATCTAGTTAAAATTATCAGAAGTAATTAAAGAGAAGTGCTATATAGGATATTACTTATTTAAAGTTTGAAACAAATTTATACTATGTTAATTGCGGAACTTATTCCCAATTATTCTTTATTAACGCATTCACTTAATTTAGTTCAAGATACTAGACTACCAATTACTTGTTGAATGTTTCTTTGGCAAAGGTGAAAATTATTATGGTTTATTCTGTGTTATCCATTGATTTCAGACGTTGATCTAAGTATACCCCGGAACATAAATTTAGTGTAATTAGTGTATTTGCTTGTCTTGCCCCGATATAGCATAGGTATATGATTAATATTCGCATAAGTAATAATTGTAATGTATCTATTTTGTGGGATGGAAAATGATCTCCCCAAAAGCTTTATTTTCCATGAGGGGAATAGATAAAACTAGTATTCGGGTATGTTTATAACCCAAGTGATCGCTTCTCAGAGTTAGGACGATCAGTAATTTATATCGTATTTAGTGTATTTCATTCATTAAGATCCCAGGAGAGGATTATAATTGGTGTGTGTTCCTATTATGCCCAAGTAAGAGGCAAGGACCCACCAAACTATTTTAATGTAGTAGTTAACTCTACAGACCTTCGGTGTTATTCCATATTCCTCATGAGAAAATAGAGATAATTCCACCACGGAAGGTGTTGAATATTGTGTTTTGTTTAGAAAGTTATGGCAAGATAATGGGTATATTGGAGGTTAATTCCTTACGATCCATTTAGTATAAATAGCATGCTAGTATATATGATCAATGTCTGGATTGTGCAGCGGAATAGTGCTGGTAATCCACACGTAAGTCAATGGAGAGAGTAAGTTTAAAATTGTGTGATTTAGAAATTTTTATTTGCCAATGGAGGGTTCAAATACTAGGTTTAATTCGGGTTAATGATTAAGTAGCACTCACAATATAACTTACACGGAGGGATACAGTGTGTATAACAACTTCAGTTGTTATTAAGGTAAATATTAAAATAATAAGTGTAACTTCTGATAAATAACCCATAAATTATAATAAGTTATCTAAATAAAAACTATCATTTAATTAAATGATATGATAATAAAAATCGTTTGTACGTATTGCCTAGAATCAAATTGTTTTTGTTTTAAAACAGATCTATAGTCAATAAAGTTAAGTAACCGTTCATATAAGATACACTAAACTGATGAGTTGATGTATCGATAATAATATTTATTTTGTTATATTCAATTTGCATAAATGTAAAAGAAGATGAAGAAGTAGTTCGAATCCAAGTCTAAAAGTATAGACGAATTAATGTTAGTTATATTTTGTTTTATCCATATGGGATCGAATAAATTGTATATGTTTGTTTATTATGTTAATCATAAAGGATAGTTTTGTTAAACTGTAATAATAAATTATAATCTTGTTAAAATTTAATAATAAATTATAGTCTTGTTACAAGTTGTTTTGAGTCATTTTTCTTGTGTGCTAAATAAAAGTGTATTTGCATAATACTTGCAATACTTTTCTTGAGTCCGAAATCATTTATGAAATCTTAATTTCAATACACCAGATAGACAATTGTAAGCAGATCAGAATATTTCATTATATTTTAATTTAATAAGAATTATTTATGGAATTGGAAACTTCAGACCAAAACATTTTATTTTATATGTGTGTAAAATCACTTTATTCCCAAACTAGTCACTTTTGGTTGCACATTGTTAAGTACACCTTTAAGTGAAGTGTCTAAGTAATAAATCTTAGTGAAATTATTGTGTTGTCATGGATAATGGAAGGACACAAAAGCACCCTTGTCTTTTCATCATTCCGACTGAGATTCTGGATAAAAGGGCTGTATTATTCAAAATTATGCGTTGTTATTGAATATGGTTATCATCTCGTTAAATATTATAATAGTTGATATGTGGATGAAGACACCTGGAATTTAAATAAGGTAAATGTTTCCTATAGCCGACCAGAATGTCAGTCATATGCGACAACACAATACTGCCGAGCATTTTTCTTTAAATATAACAGAGAACCCTGAGATTAGTGTCATTATTATTATAAGTGCTCTTAAATTAAGAATTGATCAAATTATGATCAATATTACAAGCGTGGCATGGCTTAAGAGATTGAAACTTCTGATTGTATAATAACAAAATATTGAGATCATATTGGCAAATTAATGAATGTTTTATTTTAGTCAGTAATATTAACAATGACATGAAATCATCATCATCATTGTCGAACAGTGCAAGTACTTACAGCTCAGAGAATGTGTTTTGGATAGAGAAAGAATGTTAGTTTATTCTAAATTTTCTTTTTAAATTTATTTTATTAATGATAATTTTTTTTTTATTCTATCTCTGTCTGAACTGCATATCGCTGTAGCTGAATTATTATAACTAACCACACATCGAGCTATATTAGGTAAGATATGGGTTTGCGACCCGAAACATAGACGGAAGCGATTAGGCTTTCCGAATTCTATTTCACAATAATAGAAGCCATCGTTTGATAGGTTCCGAATTCTCTTACCATTTTTTATACGGAAGCATTTAGGCTTCCGGAGTGATTTCATAGAAATGAAGTCGTCTTATTTTATTAGGTTAGAATATATATATATATATATATATATATATATTTATATAGAATATATATATATATATATATATATATATATATATATATATTAAAGGCGGATGGGAAGTGAATGAATTTGTGGGTAATGGTTAATATTATATATATATTGTATAGTTTTTGTAGTTCTTTACACTTGAGAAGTCTGCTTGTAGCAGTGAAACCTTTGGTTGTGTTTTAATATTATTTTTATGCAGGTCTAGTTGAATTTTGAATTTGGGGTAATTTTAATTATATACATATATATATTCTAACCTAATAAACGAATGGTTTCTAGCGAATCTATTAAATCGATTCGGAAAGCCCAAACTCTTCCGTCTATGATACAGGTAGCAAACCCTATATTTTTATCTAATATAGCTCGACGTTTGGTTAGTTATAATAATTCAGCTACAGCGATATGCAGTTCAGACAGAGATAGAATTAAAAAAAATTATCATTAATAAAATAAATTTAAAAGGAAAATTTAGAATAACTAACATTCTTTCTCTATCCAAAACACATTCTCTGAGCTGTAAGTACTTGCACTGTTCGACAATGATGATGATGATTTCATGTCATTGTTAATATTACTGACTAAAATAAAACATTCATTAATTTGCCAATATGCTCTCAATATTTTATTATTATACAATTAGAAGTTTCAATCTCTTAAGCCATGCCACGCTTGTAATGTTGATCATAATTGATCAATTCTTAATGTAAGAGCACTTATAATAATGACACTAATCTCAGGGTTCTCTGTTATTTTTAAAGAAAAATGCTCAGCAGTATTGTGTTGTCGCATATGACTGACATTCTGGTCGGCTATAGGAAACATTTACCTTATTTAAATTCCAGGTGTCTTCATCCACATATCAACTATTATAATATTTAACGAGATGATAACCATATTCAATAACAACGCATAATTTTGAATAATACAGCCCTTTTATCCAGAATCTCAGTCGGAATGATGAAAAGACAAGGGTGCTTTTGTGTCCTTCCATCATCCATGACAACACAATAATTTAACTAAGATTTATTACTTAGACACTTCACTTAAATGTGTATGGAACAATGTGCAACCAAAACCTACTAGTTTGGGAATAAAGTGATTTTACACACACATAAAATAAAATGTTCTGGTCTGAAGTTTCAATTCCATAAATAATTCTTATTAAATTAAAATATACTGAAATATTCTGATCTGCTTACAATTGTCTATCTGGTGTATTGAATTTAAGATTTCATAAATGATTTCGGACTCAAGAAAAGTATTGCAAGTATTATGCAAATACACTTTTATTTAGCACACAAGAAAAATGACTCAAAACAACTTGTAACAAGACTATAATTTATTATTAAATTTTAACAAGATTATAATTTATTATTACAGTTTAACAAAACTATCCTTTATGATTAACATAATAAACAAACATATACAATTTATTCGATCCCATATGGATAAAACAAAATATAACTAACAGTAATTCGTCTATACTTTTAGACCTGGATTCGAACTACTTCTTCATCTTCTTTTTACATTTATGCAAATTGAATATAACAAAATAAATATTATTATCGATACATCAACTCATCCGTTTAGTGTATCTTATATGAACGGTTACTTAACTTTATTGACTAACGATCTGTTTTAAAACAAAAACAATTTGATTCTAGGCAATACGTACAAACGATTTTTATTATCATATCCTTTAATTAAATGATAGTTTTTATTTAGATAACTTATTATAATTTATGGGTTATTTATCAGAAGTTACACTTATTATTTTAATATTTACCTTAATAACAACTGAAGTTGTTATACACATTGTATTCCTCAGTATAAGTTATATTGTGAGTGCTACTTAATCATTAACCCGAATTAAACCTAGTATTTGAACCCTCCATTGGCAAATAAAAATTTCTAAATCACGCAATTTTAAACTTACTCTCTCCATTGACTTACGTGTGGATTACCAGCACTATTCCGCCGCACAATCCAGACATTGATCATATATACTAGCACGCTATTTATACTAAATGGATCGTAAGGAATTAACCTCCAATATACCCGTTATCTTGCCATAACTTTCTAAACAAAACACAATATTCAACACCTTCCGTGGTGGAATTATCTCTATTTTCTCATGAGGAATATGGAATAACACCGAAGGTCTGTAGAGTTAACTACTACATTAAAATAGTTTGGTGGGTCCTTGCCTCTTACTTGGGCATAATAGGAACACACACCAATTATAATCCTCTCCTGGGATTTTAATGAATGAAATACACTAAATACGATATAAATTACTGATCGTCCTAACTCTGAGAAGCGATCACTTGGGTTATAAACATACCCGAATACTAGATTTATCTATTCCCCTCATGGAAAATAAAGCTTTTGGGGAGATCAATTTCCATCCCACAAAATAAAGACATTACAGTTATTACTTATGCGAATCTTAAGCATATACCAATGCTATATCGGGGCAAGACAAGCAAATACACTAATTACACTAAATTTATGTTCCAGGGTATACTTAGATCAACGTCTGAAATCAATGGATAACACAGAATAAAACATAATAATTTTCACCTTTGCCAAAGAAACATTCAACAAGTAATTGGTAGTATAGTATCTTGAACTAAATTAAGTGAATGCGTTAATGAAGAATAATTGGGAATAAGTTCCTCAATTAACATAGTATAAATTTGTTTCAAACTTTAAATAAGTAATATCCTGTATAGCACTTATCTTTAATTACTTCTGATAATTTTAACTAGATATTTTACCTATTAAGTATCTAAATTTTTCTTCTTTTACGCATCTAACATATAAATTTATACCCATAATTGCATATCATAAGTAAACACATTTTATAAAAAAAAATTTTTTTTTTTTTTTTATGTCAAATATAAATTTAACCTAGAATAATTACATGAAAACATACCTTTATGATTACAAGGTCATTTAAATATTACTTGACTATACAGCCTTTAACCTGTTGATATAAAAAAAATACACATAATTTTACAAATTAGTAAAAAAAAATCATTACTTAACAAGTGCTTATTATCTCACTAGAAAAATGTTTTTCCGTTGGGCAATTTATCTAGATGAAGAACTTGATCCATTCGTAGTTCACGAAGCAAATTTAAAATAAGAAACACATTTTATTATTTCATTTATATAAAAGTTGCCTCCATTCTGGTGCAATTAATAAATTAGGCAAAGAAAACATAGCAGCGTTGGATGTTAATTCTTCTTTGAATTAACTGCTATAATTTTGGGGATCCAAGAAAACAATACATATTTTAACATGACGAATATTTGACGATAGACGATCACATATACAATTCTTTTCTTTTTACTATTGGTGATACGTATCATTTTTAGCTAGCTGGCTTATGAATAAAATAATGCGCGAATTTTTCCAAAATACTATTATTATAAGGACTGCAGCTGACTTACGTGGATATGAAGTTTTAACGACTCCAATTGATGTATAATATAACATATTATTTTATGGTTATAATTAAATCACTAATGTTTGTAGTTTTTATTCCTACTCTAGGAATTGTAATTTTTCTTTAATAAGGAATTCTCCGTAAAATGCACACATACAAATTTTCCGATATTTGCCTTGAGAAAATTTATATTTTCTTTTTTTAAAAATATACAGGTGCATAAGTAAATATCCTTTATCATCAATATTATTTCTAGATAATTTTCAGTGAATAAAACATATTTTAACGTGGGGAACTTACATTATTTTCAAAAGCAGACAATTTCTTTTAGAAAGAGCGCGAAATTTTCTAGTTAACTTTCCTTGGCTTTTCTAATATGTCTTTTTAATTATAATTTTTCTTTTATACCATGAAAAGATTATTAAATAAGGTAAAGTTAACAAATAATTGATTATTTCCTGGAAATTACTTATATTACTTATTTTAAACATAATGACACTTTCCGTGATTGCTGTAGTCAATACGGTCATTTTGAACTTTAGCAGAAGATAGTATATTTTTGCGTATAAAAAGCTTTAAAATAGGTAGATGGCAACAGAAAACAGAATATCTTATCAAATAGGATTAGCCACGCATGATATTATTAAAAATTTACTTGACTTATATTTATTTCTGCAATAAAAAATAATAAAAAAATTTGTTACCGAATTTCAGTACTGCTTCCTCCTTGTAAAACTAAAGTCAGACTAAACTTTCTTCAAATTTTGGCGGTCTTGTTTTAGTGACCTCTTACAGAAAAATAATCATTTAATTATACATAAACAAAAGAAAGGAAAAAAAAACTTATTACAGTCATATATTTTTCCGTATGATTTAAACAAATTACAAAGTAATTTGACAAATAATGAAAAATAATAAATATCTTTAACTAACAATGCTTATTAGTGGTGTATATTTCTGTATACATTATTATCTAAATTAATTTAAAAATTACCAGAAGTTATTGTGCTTTATGATAAGACATTCATCTACTCTCCCTCTCCACCCATCCAAAATCAATTACTGTTTATGATATGTGCTTTTATACTATATTAAATTGCTCTTATTGTTAATATTTTAATTAAATTATTCATGCTCTTCTTCAAAATGACATTGGATTACCAAATTTTTTAGTTATTTGCTTAAAATACGTTACAGTGAGTAAATAGCATACTTTATTAATCACTTAATATTATTATTATTTTATCTTTTTATTTTCTAAAAAAAAATTGCATTGTTTTCCTGTGGAAATAATGCCAAATAAACCAAGTGTCAATAACACTAGGTTACAATTCTCCCACCGTTATGAAAAATAAAAAACAAAATAATATATGCCTTATTAATATTTCTTATTGTATTGCTAGGTCTATATCATACTTCTCTTAGAAGTTAATCAATTCAATCTTACAGATTTAATTTTGTTTAGGATATGGTAGTAAGCTTCGGGCATTATAGGTACCTCTTGTTCCATCAGGGGTTGAGACTAAAAAGGCATTCTCACCCACTTGTTTCACAATTTCATAGGGGCCTTCATAAAGATACATAAATTTTCGAAACATATGCTTCCAGAGATTACTCACATGGGGAGTTCTAATTAAGACAAAATCATGGACTTTAAAAGGATGTGGACTGGTTTTGGAATAACGAGTGCGTTTATCACCCATCTTTTTCAGGTTAATTCTAGCCATTGCTTGGTCATGTTCCACATTAATATTTTCCTCTATTACGGGTAACGGTGTTTTTATTAGTAAAGGTTCAGGTCTATATTATTAATAATCCACATCATGCTGTTCCCCATATGTTTAAAAATAGGGCCTCGAAGTGAGGAACATTCCTGCGAGGTCCTTTTTAATTTAATGCCCCGCTATTTTTACTACCTTTGATATTTTTCTTTGGCATTGTTGGGATACCACTAGTAGAAGGTTGATTCTCATTTAGAATCCTTCTTTTCACTGTCGGCCTACTGAGGTGGCTATTTGGTTTACTATAGGGATTTGTCCTATAATATCCCTTTTCTCTACTTAACCTCCTCTTTCCCTCATAGGACCTATCTGTGAAATTAATATTGTTTACCATAGGATGGGTGTCCCTATTTACCCTACTCCTATTTTCAATATTTCTATCACTGGTTTCTAGCGAATCTAAAATTTCGACTACCTCTTCTATAGTATGTCGGTCAGCAGCAATCAAGACCTGCTCGATATGCCTCGGTAAATTATGGCGAATTATTCGTACAATTTGGGTCTCAGACAACGGATAAGCTGTCAACGTTTTCAGTTTGACGGCCTGACTCCTGAAAAACTGAGTGTAACTGCCCTTATTTACCTGGTATCTTTCCTGAGATATTTGATACCTGAGGTTGTCTTGGCGGTCTTCCCCCCAAAAACTGTCTAACATAAGATATTTAAAGTCCCCATATGTTTCCGGTTTTATAAATAACGATTGCCACCAATCTTTAGATGCCGCACACAAATGGTTTGTGGCAATGGCAATCTTCTCTACCTCAGACAAATGACATAAGGTGAACAATTCGTCTAAATTTTGGAGATATTCATGTGGATTCTCCAGGTATTCTCCTTTAAAGAATTTTATTTTGAGGAATTTTAAGGCCATGGAGCTATTACTTTCGGGCTCTAACATGACTTTATGTCTGGCCTCATTCAATGGATTGTACATTGATTCAAGTGGACTAATCATTGTATGTAACTCAGAGATTACGGGTTTATTATGATCATTATTGATTTCCTTAACCTGAGTTTCAGATACATTTTTACTATGAACAACTTTATCCAGATTAAGGTTCATAGCTTGCATACGACTTTCTAATCCCAATTTATAATTTTGCCATTCACAGTCTATTCTTGTAGAACTGTCCTTAAGGCCTACATTTAAATGTTGAATTTGTTGCTTTAACTGGTTAATAGTTTCATCTTTCTCTAATTCAAGTTTATCTTCTAGTCTTTGATATATTGTACCCTCACACTGAGTCATATATTCCCCTATTTCCTCTTTGAGATCATTTTGTAATATTTGTGAATTATTCTTTAATATCTCATTAAAATGTTCTACCTTTCCTATAACTTGAATTAGCTCACTTTCTATATTTTTATTAATTTCACATTGGGTTACCTCTTGAGTTTCTAACTTAGCTATTCTGCTAGTAATCTGGCTCTGACATCCTTTTACTACATTGTCAGGTTCAAGAGTTATATTTTGGACTTCTTCTTTTAAGTTTCTAAACTCACTCCTAGTACTATCTAATTCTCCCTTAATACATTCTATTTTATCCTTAACTTCACTGTTTAATTCTACATATTGGCTTATGAAGTCCTGCTGAATAGCCTCGATCATATTTTCGGCCCTTTCCGAGTTTATTTTTATTTATTTCTTAATTTTTATTTCTAGTTTTTCGGAGGCCAATTTTGACTCTTCTATATGGTTCTTTAACTCTTCCTTTAGGTCTTTGATCTCCTGTACGTGATTGTCTATTTTACTGTCCAAATTTTGAATTTGATTCTTTAATTCACTATTGGAATTTTGTATTTGACTTTCTATTTTACTTTCTAATTCACTATTTGAATTTTGTATTTGACTTTTTATTTCATCATTTGATTTTTGTACTTGACTTTCTAATTCCCTTTTTAGTTCACTATTTGAATTTTTTATTTGACTTTCTATTTTACTTTCTAATTCACTATTGGAATTTTTTATTTGACTTTCTATTTTACTTTCTAATTCACTATTGGAATTTTTTATTTGACTTTCTATTTTACTTTCTGAGTTTCGGATCTGTGCAGACAAATTTTGTAATATTGCAAATATTTGGACTTGCTCATCCCCAGGTAGATCTTTATCTACTTTAACTTTTTTCGGACTAACTTCATCCAAAGATTCTTGTTCCTCTCTTACTTCTACATGAAAATATGGTGTTTGTGTATCCGGGGATTGGAGCTCCTGGGATTCTCCCAAATCCTCTGAAATATCCTGACTATCTTGGTTTTCACTCATATTTAAAATTTCACTCTTTCTGTTATTTGACAGTACTGAAATTAGTAATGAACTATTAATAATATTGATAAGTAATTATTGACAAGACATCCTGCCTCCATGCCTCTCCCATAAAAAACAATCTTCACCAAAAACTATGCTCTGATATTTAATATAACTAAAGTCCCAATATTAACTACCGAATATTCTTTTCTCATATGCTACTTGGTCCATAGAAATCTCACCAAACCATTATGTAATATGGTATAAGTGCTAATCACACCACCAGACAAGCAGATCATCATAAATGATAAAATCATTACAATATTTTATGGAATTACTTACAGACCATAACATTATAAACTAACAAATTTATTTATTCAGTGGCAAAAGATTATGTCATAAAATAGACATTCATATAATATTTTATGGCTAAAGAAACAATTTATCATTGGCAAACATTTTCAATCAATGAACAATTAATTCATTCACGTGCAAATAATATTTATATTCTTTTCAAGAAAATTTTACCAAATTCTTCGTGGCCAGCTATAGCCATCGAAGGCCCCTGTAGTTGGGCGGCCATTTCTAACCTAATAAACGAATGGTTTCTAGCGAATCTATTAAATCACTTCGGAAAGCCCAAACGCTTCCGTCTATGATTCGGGTAGCAAACCCTATATTTTTATCTAATATAGCTAGACGTTTGGTTAGTTATAATAATTCAGCTATAGCGATATGCAGTTCAGACAGAGATAGAATTAAAAAAAATTATCATTAATAAAATAAATTTAAAAGGAAAATTTAGAATAACTAACATTCTTTCTCTATCCAAAACACATTCTCTGAGCTGTAAGTACTTGCACTGTTCGACAATGATGATGATGATTTCATGTCATTGTTAATATTACCGACTAAAATAAAACATTCATTAATTTGCCAATATGCTCTCAATATTTTATTATTATACAATTAGAAGTTTCAATCTCTTAAGCCATGCCACGCTTGTAATGTTGATCATAATTGATCAATTCTTAATGTAAGAGCACTTATAATAATGACACTAATCTCAGGGTTCTCTGTTATTTTTAAAGAAAAATGCTCGGCAGTATTGTGTTGTCGCATATGACTGACATTCTGGTCGGCTATAGGAAACATTTACCTTATTTAAATTCCAGGTGTCTTCATCCACATATCAACTATTATAATATTTAACGAGATGATAACCATATTCAACAACAATGCATAATTTTGAATAATACAGCTATTTTATCCAGAATCTCAGTCGGAATGATGAAAAGACAAGGGTGCTTTTGTGTCCTTCCATCATCCATGACAACACAATAATTTAACTAAGATTTATTACTTAGACACTTCACTTAAATGTGTATGGAACAATGTGCAACCAAAACCTACTAGTTTGGGAATAAAGTGATTTTACACACACATAAAATAAAATGTTCTGGTCTGAAGTTTATAATTCCATAAATAATTCTTATTAAATTAAAATATACTGAAATATTCTGATCTGCTTACAATTGTCTATCTGGTGTATTGAATTTAAGATTTCATAAATGATTTCGGACTCAAGAAAAGTATTGCAAGTATTATGCAAATACACTTTTATTTAGCACACAAGAAAAATGACTCAAAACAACTTGTAACAAGACTATAATTTATTATTAAATTTTAACAAGATTATAATTTATTATTACAGTTTAACAAAACTATCCTTTATGATTAACATAATAAACAAACATATACAATTTATTCGATCCCATATGGATAAAACAAAATATAACTAACAGTAATTCGTCTATACTTTTAGACCTGGATTCGAACTACTTCTTCATCTTCTTTTTACATTTATGCAAATTGAATATAACAAAATAAATATTATTATCAATACATCAACTCATCCGTTTAGTGTATCTTATATGAACGGTTACTTAACTTTATTGACTATAGATCTGTTTTAAAACAAAAACAATTTGATTCTAGGCAATACGTACAAACGATTTTTATTATCATATCATTTAATTAAATGATAGTTTTTATTTAGATAACTTATTATAATTTATGGGTTATTTATCAGAAGTTACACTTATTATTTTAATATTTACCTTAATAACAACTGAAGTTGTTATACACATTGTATTCCTCAGTATAAGTTATATTGTGAGTGCTACTTAATCATTAACCCGAATTAAACCTAGTATTTGAACCCTTCATTGGCAAATAAAAATTTCTAAATCACGCCATTTTAAACTTACTCTCTCCATTGACTTACATGTGGATTACCAGCACTATTCCACTGCACAATCCAGACATTGATCATATATACTAGCACGCTATTTATACTAAATGGATCGTAAGGAATTAACCTCCAATATACCCGTTATCTTGCCATAACTTTCTAAACAAAACACAATATTCAACACCTTCCGTGGTGGAATTATCTCTATTTTCTCATGAGGAATATGGAATAACACCGAAGGTCTGTAGAGTTAACTACTACATTAAAATAGTTTGGTGGGTCCTTGCCTCTTACTTGGACATAATAGGAACACACACCAATTATAATCCTCTCCTGGGATTTTAATGAATGAAATACACTAAATACGATATAAATTACTGATCGTCCTAACTCTGAGGAGCGATCACTTGGGTTATAAACATACCCGAATACTAGATTTATCTATTCCCCTCATGGAAAATAAAGCTTTTGGGGAAATCAATTTCCATCCCACAAAATAAAGACATTACAGTTATTACTTATGCGAATCTTAAGCATATACCAATGCTATATTGGGGCAAGACAAGCAAATACACTAATTACACTAAATTTATGTTCCGGGGTATACTTAGATCAACGTCTGAAATCAATGGATAACACAGAATAAAACATAATAATTTTCACCTTTGCCAAAGAAACATTCAACAAGTAATTGGTAGTATAGTATCTTGAACTAAATTAAGTGAATGCGTTAATGAAGAATAATTGGGAATAAGTTCCTCAATTAACATAGTATAAATTTGTTTCAAACTTTAAATAAGTAATATCCTGTATAGCACTTATCTTTAATTACTTCTGATAATTTTAACTAGATATTTTACCTATTAAGTATCTAAATTTTTCTTCTTTTACGAATCTAACATATAAATTTATACCCATAATTGCATATCATAAGTAAACACATTTTATAAAAAAAAAAAATTTTTTTTTTTTTTTTTTTATGTCAATATAAATTTAACCTAGAATAATTCCATGAAAACATACCTTTATGATTACAAGGTCATTTAAATATTACTTGACTATACAGCCTTTAACCTGTTGATATAAAAAAAAATACACATAATTTTACAAATTAGTAAAAAAAAATCATTACTTAACAAGTGCTTATTATCTCACTAGAAAAATGTTTTTCTGTTGGGCAATTTATCTAGATGAAGAACTTGATCCATTCGTAGTTCACGAAGCAAATTTAAAATAAGAAACACATTTTATTATTTCATTTATATAAAAGTTGCCTCCATTCTGGTGCAATTAATAAATTAGGCAAAGAAAACATAGCAGCATTGGATGTTAATTCTTCTTTGAATTAACTGCTATAATTTTGGGGATCCAAGAAAACAATACATATTTTAACATGACGAATATTTGATGATAGACGATCACATATACAATTCTTTTCTTTTTACTATTGGTGATACGTATCATTTTTAGCTAGCTGGCTTATGAATAAAATAATGCGCGAATTTTTCCAAAATACTATTATTATAAGGACTGCAGCTGACTTACATGGATATGAAGTTTTAACGACTCCAATTGATGTATAATATAACATATTATTTTATAGTTATAATTAAATCACTAATGTTTGTAGTTTTTATTCCTACTCTAGGAATTGTAATTTTTCTTTAATAAGGAATTCTCTGTAAAATGCACACATACAAATTTTTCCAAATTTGCCTTGAGAAAATTTATATTTTCTTTTTTAAAAATATACAGGTGCATAAGTAAATATCCTTTATCATCAATATTATTTCTAGATAATTTTCAGTGAATAAAACATATTTTAATGTGGGGAACTTACATTATTTTCAAAAGCAGACAATTTCTTTTAGAAAGAGCGCGAAATTTTCTAGTTAACTTTCCTTGGCTTTTCTAATATGTCTTTTTAATTATAATTTTTCTTTTATACCACGAAAAGATTATTAAATAAGGTAAAGTTAACAAATAATTGATTATTTCCTGGAAATTACTTATATTACTTATTTTAAACATAATGACACTTTCCGTGATTGCTGTAGTCAATACGGTCATTTTGAACTTTAGCAGAAGATAGTATATTTTTGCGTATAAAAAGCTTTAAAATAGGTAGATGGCAACAGAAAACAGAATATCTTATCAAATAGGATTAGCCACGCATGATATTATTAAAAATTTACTTGACTTATATTTATTTCTGCAATAAAAAATAATAAAAAAATTTGTTACCGAATTTCAGTACTGCTTCCTCCTTGTAAAACTAAAGTCAGACTAAACTTTCTTCAAATTTTGGCGGTCTTGTTTTAGCGACCTCTTACAGAAAAATAATCATTTAATTATACATAAACAAAAGAAAGGAAAAAAAAAACTTATTACAGTCATATATTTTTCCGTATGATTTAAACAAATTACAAAGTAATTTGACAAATAATGAAAAATAATAAATATCTTTAACTAATAATGCTTATTAGTGGTGTATATTTCTGTATACATTATTATCTAAATTAATTTAAAAATTACCAGAAGTTATTGTGCTTTATGATAAGACATTCATCTACTCTCCCTCTCCACCCATCCAAAATCAATTACTGTTTATGATATGTGCTTTTATACTATATTAAATTGCTCTTATTGTTAAAATTTTAATTAAATTATTCATGCTCTTCTTCAAAATGACATTGGATTACCAAATTTTTTAGTTATTTGCTTAAAATACGTTACAGTGAGTAAATAGCATACTTTATTAATCACTTAATATTATTATTATTTTATTTTTTTATTTTCTAAAAAAAAAATTGCATTGTTTTCCTGTGGAAATAATGCCAAATAAACCAAGTGTCAATAACACTAGGTTACAATATATATATATATATATATATATATATATTGTCACCTATGTGAGATCATATATATATATATATATATATATATATATATATGAAGGTTGAAGATCTCACAGAAACTTATGTCTGACTTGGCAAGGTTAATAAACACGAAGTCTTATTAATTTTGCTTTAAGAATATTACTTTAAGCCCTTTTTAAAACAGCATTTAGCATTATCCAAACTTGTTTCCCTTATATATTCTTGAGACATATATTTTTTTCATGATTTTAATATTGCTTGTACAGTGATTGGAAAGGTTTTTGATTTCACAAAATTTACATACAATTCATGCATGCTGTATATTTTAATGTTACGTATTTACGAACAATTATTCACAAGCGTGTAATAATGAATACTTGTTATTTTGTTTTGAGTATGATAAATTGAGACACTTTCACCAACATTTTTTCATATCTGCAATATATAAAATTTCATTATTGCATTTAACATTACCTAAACTTCTTTCCTTTATAAGTTTTTGTGATCTAGACAAAAGTCATTTTGAACAAAAGTTGATTAAAGAAAATAAATACAGTATATATTAAAATATATACAGTAGTTGTTTATTAAATTGATTATGTTTACATATTCGATTCAATGGAAAAATATATAAGAAAGACAACATAGTGGTTTCAAAAGAAATAACCATCAAGTGATATATATATATGGGGAGGGGGAAATCACTCTCTTAGGATATGAATTAAAAGCACTCCAAATGTAAACAAAGGGTCAAGAATAGAATGAACCTTTAATTTTGGAGCTCCGATGTTTATAAGCATACCTTCAACATTTGAGTGCTTTTTAATTCATGTTCCGAGAGAGCGCGATTTACTCCCTTTGTTTACATATATACATTGAACTAAGTTTAATTTAATGCATATGTATATATATTGTACTCACATTTATGCAGATGTTTAAAAAAATAATAATAGTAAAAAATTCTATAAAAGACGATATTGAGAAAAGCTCATAAAATTATATTTATAATTATAGTTTTATATTTAAATAATAGGCTTACAACATTTTTATTTAAAAGATGAGAAGTAAATTGTTGTTGTTTTGGGAGTATCTTAATATATATATATTACATAATCTCTTTTTGATTAATTAATTTAAAAAAGAGGAATGTGAAACAACTTCAAATACGGCAATTGATAAATAAGTAAAGGAATTTGAAAAACAAAAAAACAACTATAAAGAAAAATATTTTTGAACAGTAAATGCATTTTAAAAAGAGGCTTATGCAAAAGGCAGAGTCAACAAATTTAGTCATTTGAAGTTTTGAGTTGAATTTGGATTTGAGCATTTCAAAGCTGGAAAGCTAATAACATATGTTCAAATTTTTATTACAAACCAACTATATTACATTGATATGTTTATCTAAATGAGCTATTAGATCAACTTTGGACCAGATACCCATGGATTTATGAAAGGATAACTACCATCGTCATTACGCTTCTGTTAAGGATTAATCAACCTATACTAAATACATCTTGAAGATTTAATATAGCCTTTACTTATCTGGAAAATTTTCAACGTTATGCTGGGGCAGAACTTCTGAAAATATATAGAATAAATGCCAAAAAATTATCTACAATAATAGAGAGACTTTATAGTTAAAACTGTTGACATTAGACAGGTTAATTTACAATAATTATATTTTATGGAATACTATAAATATATATCTAGTAAGTACTTGTTTTATTGACATGTTATCTGAATGAACTTTCTGTTTTACTAGTCATTTATTAATTGTATTGTCTGTAAATTTAAAGCATTTATGATTTATTGAGATAATTAGTAATATCTTAAAAATGGGAATACTCATATGACAAGGGCTAGAGTTAATAGATGTTTTTAGTTATATTAATCAAGGAGCAATGAATAATATTCCGTTCCACCAATTAAAAACTTGTAAGCTTTATAAACATAATATGACTAAAAATATCATAGATATATAGTGTAAACAAGCATATACTAAGTAAATATGTCATTTAATTATGGCAATTAACTAGATAGCTAAAGCAATCTTTTCTTTGGTTTTATTCCAATTTTTGGAATCAGTACTTTGATATTTAACTTTGAATGAATTTCATTATCTTTAATGACTCTTTAAAGACAGTTATGTTACTACTGTCTTTTATCATATATGCATTCAGAATAATATAAATAATGCTTCAAATTGTGTTTGTTAAGTGATTGACTGATTGATATAATCACTATCCGATATATATTGTACCTTCTGATTCTTTTCAATATATTTTTTATTCTATTACAGCATATATTAAGTAGTATTTATTTATTGATTGATATTTAAGTATTAACTGAACATAACATGATCTGAAGATTAAATTTGTATATGACATGATAATATTTAGGGCTTCCTGTCTTGGAAAAATGTACCTTGGTTATTAGTAACAGGATGAGATCAATGAAAAAATCAAGTTTTAGTTTAAAGCTATTCCAAAGGGTTATTTCCCAGAACTGTAGACAATATATTTAAATATTATTATTTTGTATAATTTACTGTTGTTTGCAATAACAGTAGAGTCTTTGGAAATAATTTTTTACACAGGAAGATTGGTTTCCATATACATTTAATCGACTAATATCTCCCATTAATAAAAATGTTTGAGAATCTTCTTTGAATCTAACAGTCCCTTCAAATATAGCTTCACCTGGATCTGTTTCAATTAATAGTGTCAAATCTAATTGACCACTTGTTCATTCTCCAAAGGATACTACAGCTTCACTTCCATCACCAACAGAGGCCTTAAACTTCATGAAGTCCTCATTAGCCAAGGCAGACCACGCCTCTTTAATATTTTTTAAAGATAGGTCTGCACACATATAACGAAACTGTTTTGTTATTTCATTAATTTTATCAAGAATAAATTTCGCTGCTTTTTTTACAACCAATTCATCGGTTGATCTTTGGGTTTTGTCTTGGCATGTACACCAGTGAGGTAAAATAGAAGCACCCTGACAAGTTCTATTTTCCGGAATTTCATTAAATAAACTTATACCTCTGTCAGATAAGGAAACATTTTTTCGATTCATTGGAAAAAAATCAATAATATCCTTAAATGTTTGATATATATCAAAAGGTGTAGAAAGTCTCGCTGAGTTTTTTTTGAGTGATTTAATAATATGAGGATACTTTTTATAAAAATAAGGGGGGACGATAACAAAAGCTACCGGCAAGCGCTCTTCCATTCTACCAATATAAGTCTGTCTAAAAAGTCCAAAACGTATTCCGTGATCACTTAACACAAACAAAACAGTATTATTTAAGAGACCCTCTTTCATTAATTTTTGAAAATACGAAAGGTAAGTTTCATCACCTATTGATAAAGAGGAAAGCTTATCGTGAGTTAGACTGCTAATAAAACTAAAACCAAAGTGAGGTTCAGAATTGAACGTTTTGCTATAATGATAAAGATAATCAAGAACTACTTCTGTGTGAAGTCTGGATCCAAGACAATAGTAATAGCTTTCAATAAAAAGAGGGGACTTTTCAAAAGCCAGGTAAAATGGTCGTAGGTAATAGTCAGTAGGAGCATGGAAAAATCCCGCTTTTACATAGTTAAATGTTGATATTTGGGGCGCATCTTCTGCAAATAATGTCCGATAACCCTTTTGGGAAAAATCTTTCCAAACAAATGGATATTTATCCAAAGGTAAGTCAGACAACTTGGAATCCCAAGGCAATTCTTCTAAATATTTCCCTGTTAAAATTGGCACCAAATTAACAAAAGTATTATCTGCTATTTTATTATATCCTTTAAGTTCAAATGCTTTCATATTATTAATTAGATAATTATAAGTTTTAGGAGAATATCTTACAAAGTTTAACCGAGAAACGGAATCTATTCCCACAACAATTACATTGATAGGTTTGTAATTCTGGTCGGCTCTATTTTGTTGCATAATTTTAGCTCGTCTCTCTACATACGGTTTTTTAATCGGAAAGGGAAAATAATCCTCATAAATGGAAGTTACAAAATCAAAACATTCTATTTTAACGAATTCATGTTTTATTTCAACAGAATCAAAAAATCGTTCACTTTTACCTAAAGAAATTTCATCATCTGATAGGCCCTCTTTTTCTCTAATTATTGGTGTATACAGGCAATAATTTATATAAGCATTATAATTTTTTTTAAGTTTTGTAAAATCTAATGTGAGATGTGTTAAATTTTTATTAAACAGTGGTTTAAATCTTCGGCACTTAAAACTTCTTTTTGGATCTAGCAAATTTGAAATAGACTTATCAAATGGATCGAAATCTTGAATTTTACATCCTGGAGTAAAGACAAGATATCCTTGATGCGTTTTTGTATCAATATCATCATTCATTAACATTTCAGTTGGGCTTCTAAACGGGGCTAATAATTCTTTAGTAAAGCAAATAGTTAGTACCAAGAAACCCGTTCCAAAAATTAAAACACATATAAACGTTTTTAAGATTGAAACATATCTTTTCGGCTGTTCCATTCTAAAAAAAAACACAAAAACAAAGATATATGCTGTAAACAAGTATATATATATATATATATATATATATATATATATATATATATATATATGTCTAATACAATTTATTAAATATATGAATCCAAGTATAGTGTATATACTTAAGCTACATATAATTATAGGGATTTGAACACAGACTTTCAAGCTCCCTTCAGTTATTCACTTCATCTTATATAACTGATAAACATGACCACATAAATATGAAAAAGATAAATAATCTTCAATATAAGTATTTCATGTTCAAGCAGCACGCATCAGTTGATCTGAATCATCCCCATATATACATATATATGTCATATTATTATTCCTATTTGCGGGATATTCTGTGTAGGTAAAAAAGCTAAATGCTGACGTTTCAGTACAATATCAAGTGCCTTCCTCAGAGCGTTCTCTTTCTCAAATTATAATAAGAATGCGCGGGATTTAAAATCATTTTTATTGTTTTCTTTCTCCTCATATATTGGTTGAGAAGTTTTAAAATTTATTTTATCTTCCAATAGCTTCTTCCAAATATTGTTAATCTTCTTTAATTCACATCTTTCATTTATGCTCTTGGGCCTTTTAAAAATCTCTATAGCTTCTCTTATCAATATGACCAGAGATTGCTAAGAGAAGCTATAGAGATTTTTAAAAGACCCAAGAGCATAAATGAAAGATGTGAATTAAAGAAGATTAACAATATTTGGAAGAAGCTATTGGAAGAGAAAATAAATTTTAAAACTTCTCAACCAATATATGAGGAGAAAGAAAATAATAAAAATGATTTTAAATCTCACGCACATTCTTATTATAATTTGAGAAAGAGAACGCTCTGAGGAAGGTACTTGATATTGTACTGAAACGTCAGCATTTAGCTTTTTTAACTACATGGAATATCCCGCAAATAGGAATAATAATATGACATCTTTTATCCATGAAAATATTAGAATTAATATATATATATCAGTGTTTGGTTTATATTTAGCACTTTAATGGGTAGACTTCGATCCTCTCCAGTCTCCATTTCTACAGACATCCATATTATTGAAAAATTGATGATGAAATATTAAGTGCTATTTATAAGTGGTCAAAATGACCTAAGGTGAACATACATATAACAATAATATTGGCATCAACAAGGGCTTTGATAAATCCAGCATCAGATTTTCAATGATATGGATGGCTGAAGAATTGAAAAGTGGAGAGAAGTGAAGCCTGTCTATTGAAGGTTGAAGATTTACTGTCATAATATAAACTGAGCACTGATTACATATACATGTATGAGATCCAGATCAACTGATGAGTGCTGGTTCATCACGAAATACATATATTGGAGATCATTTAGCTTTTTCACGTGAGTGTGGTTATGTTCATCAGTTATATAAGATGGAGTGAATGACTGAACAGAGCTTGAACATCTGCATTCAAATTCTTTCTAATGATTTAAATAATAAATGCTGTTATAGTAAATAATATACACTCTCACTTTAATATTTGACAATATGATTGTTAGAAGCAAGAACACATTTTCAATAGTTTTTAGTTACACATAACTTTTATATTAAACAATTAATTCCTTTCATTTTTTTTCTTTTTTTTTCTCATGTGTCAAAGTGTTGACTGGGAAGTGAACCCAGGCCAGCTGCTTGGAAAGCAGCTATGCTAACCGCTAGGCCAACAATATTGTCAAGAAAACCAAATTACTGTATAATCTATCACTTCCACAGCAGTTACATTAAAGTATTATCCTCACACCAATATTCCAAAACATCTTTCAATTTTACATGATTTTGGCATATTTGATATGAGAGACCTGTGAATTTTTTATCATTGCAAATTTGATAGGAAGTGTTATACAATAAAACTAAATAATACTTTACAGCAAAAATTTTATTTGGCTATAGTGTTTATAATCTATTTTTAATTTAGAATTTAACATTATATATTGTATCCTTTTTACTAGGATCAAATAGGTTTGCTAAGTCAATTTTTGAAAAAATGTAAATTAAGGAAAAACTTAAATTGTGAAAATGCTATATAATGTTGATAAAATTTTTAAAACTTTGTTAGAATAAAGTTGAGAGTTATAAATATGTAAAAAAATTATGTTAATATGCTAAAATTATAAAGTAAAGCTAAATATTATGATTTTTGTATGGTTGGGCAAACTGGCCATAGTGAAATAAAATAATAAAAGTCCTGTTAAACAAAGTGCTAAAAGTTAGTTTTAAAATAATGATTTAGAATTAAATAAACTAATGTATTTTAACTAAAAATTAGATTTAATATTTATATTATAAATTATTTATTAAAAGTATAATATTTTGTGATAGACAAATAAATGTATTTAATTTGTTACTGCTTAAATAATTTCAAAATTTATTATTCCAAATTCTATTATTATATTTTATTATTTTTCTTTAATATAATATTTTGTAATAAAATGATTAAGATAGTTATGTTTTTAGACAGTAATTATAAAAATTGATACATATTGTCTGGTTTTTAAAGTCATGTGATCAGCAAATACTAATACTTTGTGCTTACAAGGTTTCTAAAGAAAGTTTCAAAATTGCTTTAGAATTGTTTTAAAAAATTGAAATATTTGTGTATCGTGAAAATAAATATTAGGAAAATTATTTAAATAGGTAGCTTTAAAATAATTGTACTTATTAAAGTTAAATTTTAAAAATAAATACATTAAAATTAAATATTGGATAAATTAATAAAGTAATATTTAAAAAATGTTATTTTAGAGTGTTTAATTTGTTTAAATAAAATTATAAAATTAATTTAGAGTTAAATTTTGTAATAATATTTAGTATTTTAACATGAGTCATAAATTTTATTTCTAAATTTTAATAACCTAAACTTGACAAGTATGTAAATTAGATCATAAGTTAAAGATTAAATAACCAATCAGATAGTAAGTTCGATCTGGTATAAAAGTAGATGCTCTTATTTTTTTTATTTACTTAATAACTTACTTAATTACTTCTTATTAACTTATTATTTTATTATCAATATTATTATCATATATCAACATCAGAATATTACTTAGTCTACTTCTTAATGATATTATTTTTTTAAAAAAGTTTTGAACAATTTGTTAAGTCAAAGTAATAATGTGTCCTTAAGTTAAAAAATTCTCTAATTGTTATTTTTATTGAAGCTTAATCCAACTTCACAGTAAAATATGGATTTAATACCAAAGACAATGTATTCCAAAGAATTAATGATAAAAGTACAGCTGATAAAGGAAAGTATAATTTTAAATGTATTATGAAAAAATTTATATAATTATTTTTAATACTTTGGATATTTGCAAGAGTATTTTGTAAAAATATTTTTCAAAGAACTGACATGTTTGTGCATTATATTTTAAAAATCTTAAAGTCTTTATTTGGATGATAAAGAATTATCTGAAAACTTAAAAAAATAGTATTTCTTAAAAACTGAGATAATGAATTTAATATTGAACCTATAAGGAAAAGATACCATTTATGCTTACATTAGTAATGCATAGTTGTTCTTTTTTTTTGAAAAAAAGAACTTGTAGTGAATCTTTTAAAATATTCACTTAAAAGTTTATTACAAATCTCCCTTGAAAAAAATAAATGATTAAAAATAAAAAACCGACATTATTATGGATATAATTTTTATAACAAGTTGTTATTAAAAAATACCGTAAATTATTTAATATTATAAAAACTGTTTTTTAAATTATTTGTCAGAAAGAAAAAAGAAGTAAATGGATAATTAAAAGAATAAATATTACCCTGACTGAAAAATATACCATTATAAAAGACTATGTATCTGAGTTAATATAACATAATACTTTGAATAGAATATAAAAAATGCATATTTTCTGTAAAAATACATATGGATTTATAAGAGCCAACACTGATGCATCTAAAGCCATAGAATCCAAGTGAAATGGGAAAAACTCTGGAGATTATTTAAAAAAAACTTTTCCAAAGGATATCACATTAAATAGCTATTATCCTGGAGAGCTACAGACAATAGACTGTGTTTTATAGACTTTCAAAACAGGATGAATAGCTAATTTGCAAATATTTTGGACTTAAAAGTTAACATTATTATTTTTCTTTGTGAATGACCATGCACCAGGGAAAAGCTTTGCATTTAAAGCTTTTGGATGGTTGTGTTGCTTAGCAACAAGCATCAGTGGAAACTTCTATGAAAATAAAGAGAAGGAAGAAAAAACTTTTTAAAATTGAATTTTATGGAGAGAAGAAAAAATTGGAGTTTAGTAACTATAGTTTTATTATAATTTTACATACTAATTGTAGTTTTAAGTTTTATTAGTGTTTGAAAAGGAAAAATTACACTTAAATATTTTTATTTATTCTAACAAAATTAATATTTTAAAAAATATTTTAATATTTTGTAAAGTTTTTCATAAACATTTTCAAGGTATGATAATGATGCTGAATGATTGTTATTATTAATTAATATGTTTTCTTATGTTAAATATTGGTCCAGAAAACATCTATTATAGTGACTGACAAGTGTAGTGCCATTAGGTAAACTTTATAAAATTTATTAATTTTATATGATGCATATTTTATTGTTATTTTCTAGATTTTCTTAAAATATTTTTATGATATTGCTTTGTCATATGAATGTATGAATATGTGTGTGTGCATTAATTACATATGAAACTTTATTATTATTCTAAAGATATAAGCCATGATTTTAGAAAGATATGCATACTTTTTCTTTTATATTATCAATATAATAAAATTTATTGATACTCATAGTTTTATATGATTCTTTAATGGATGAACCTTACTTTTGGAAATATTTTAAATATTGATTTTAATATCTTAAAACAAAATCATTTGTATTTTTTATTGCTGAGTTTTTTAAAAGTGAATAAAACCTTTTCTTGTAGTAGTTTTAGATTGTTAAAGTCATATGCGAATTTTGTTTGTTATTTGGAGTAATGCTAGTAATTTTTGCGATGTAGGTTGTCAAATCTATTGTGAAGTTTTAATCGATAATGACTTGGGGATTATGTAAAGAAACCTTTGGATGCTTATATGTAGGATTTATGGAGAAAATAGAAAAGTAACCTATATTGTTATCTTAGTAGTTTATGCAAGTAAAGATAACATAGCCCTGTGTCTTGTATATATTTTCCGTGGACAATGTTTTTCTTGATATTTTGTATTTTAAAATGTTCGAATGAGTGCTGAATAAATAGCCTGGACATTATTATTATATTTGAGGTTATTAGACAGACAAGTCATACATCTTAGTTTACACTGTTTCCATGTAGATTATTCAATATATGTTATATTCTAGTTATTTCTTCATGCCTATGCATCATATCGCTATCTTAATTTCAACAGTTATTACATCGTATAGCATTGTATTTTATGAAAGAAAATAATGAATAATTTTGAATTGTAATATTGTTATTTTGAAAGGAGTTGAGATAGGTTTTCTTGTTTTGGTTTTGGTTAAGGTCAAATACATATGAAATTGAATGTAAATGCTAACAATGAATAATAAAAAAATCATATATATTTTTCATATTTTTATTAAACTATTTATTTCAAAAAAATAAAAGCGATGATAATTATTCACGTGATTTTTGAATAATTTTGATGTTTTGATTTTACGGGTTAATGCATATTTTTAAAAAATAAAACATCCAAAATGAATAACACAAAATAGAATGAATGCTTGTATTTTATGAATATTATTTTATATTCTAAACATGTATGAAACACACATATAAGGATTTTTATTTAGAGAGTAGTACCAAGCAAAATATGTACAAGAGCACTAATATTATTATTATATTAAAGTCATAACTGAAACACAGGCTTGTTATATACCTGTGGCTATATATATGTAATATAGGGTATAGGAGCACAGACTTTCACACCACCCACCTCTCTCCACTCTATCTAATAACACTGATACACCTAAACACATATATGCTGAAAAAATAAATAATCACCAATATACATATTTCATGCTAAACCAGCAATCATCAGTTGGTCCAGACTATCATCTTTACACACATATATAGTATAAGTGCTCAGATATATATTAAGATAGACTATCCTCATAGTTTAATGGACAGACTTCAATCCATTCCACACTCCAACTCTTCAACCATCCATCCAATTGAAAATCTGATGATGGAATGCTCAAAGGCCACCCTGAGGCCGGGATTATTGTCACACCCATGTTGACCTAAGGTCAATCTGAACCCCAAATTACATATATATAGCCACAGGTATATAACAAGCCTGTGTTTCAGTTATTACATTATAGAGATGTCTGCCCATCCTTGCATATGTATTAAATGGATTATGTCCTGTACATTTGGGGTTCAGATTGACCTTAGGTCAACATGGGTGTGACAATAATCCCAGCCTCAGGGTGGCCTTTGAACATTCCATCATCAGATTTTCAATTGGATGGATGGTTGAAGAGTTGGAGTGTGGAATGGATTGAAGCCTGTCCATTAAACTATGAGGATAGTCTATCTTAATATATATCTGAGCACTTATACTATATATGTGTGTAAAGATGATAGTCTGGACCAACTGATGATTGCTGGTTTAGCATGAAATACGTATATTGGTGATTATTTATCTTTTCAGCATATATGTGTTTAGGTGTATCAGTGTTATTAGATAGAGTGGAGAGAGGTGGGTGGTGTGAAAGTCTGTGCTCCTATACCCTATATTATATATTAAAGTCAATTTTATTTATAGAATGAACCAAGAAAAAATATTTAAAATAACACTAACACTATTATATTAGGTAAGTTTAATTTATTTATTGTAAATATATTTGACCACATTTTAAAGATGAGTATTATTTAAGTATTTCATATTATATATTTTTCGTGTACACTTATGGAAACCATATGTTCTAGCTGTGTTTAATTAATAGATATCCTTATTAGATTATGAGAGTAGTCTTAAATTTAAATTTGTATTTTATTTTAAATAAATATGCCACAAGTAAGTATATAAGTCGGAGTAAAGGCTTATTTACTTGTCGATTTATTATTTTTTTAATGTGGAAATATGTAACTTAATATTATTTTCATTAGCTTTTATATTCGTTAGAGTTTATTAAAGACGATTGTAAATAATGTATATAGTTTATGTTAAATGTATAGGATAATAAAATTTATTAAACTTTTTTTATAAAATTTTGTGTTACGTTGATTTTTTATTCACCATCACAAATACATGATTGACAGATACCAAAATAAACATAATATTTGCACTGTACAGATATAATTATTTATTTTAAGAAATCACAATGATTCAGAATATAATATACTTGAGAAATTTTCTTTTGCATTAATATTATTATTATGTTCATAATTAATTGCACAATTATTGCATAGAATTTTAACATTGTTTGTTGCCACATATTATCAGATTGTATCAGATTATGCCATATATTCTATTTAAGTTGCCACATGAGAATTAAAAGAATTGCATTACTTTATTATTATTATTATTATTATTATTATTATTATTATTATTATTATTATTATTATTATTATTATTATTATTATTATTATTATTATTATTATTATTATTATTATTATTATTATTATTATTATTATCATCATCATCACATTTCAAACTCAATTGAGAATCAATCTAGGTTAGATGTTGTTTATTTTGATATGTCCAAGGCTAGTTAATCATAAAATTCTTCTTAAGAAGCTTTGTAGGTTAGGTTTTTCCAAATTATTAATTAATTGGTTTGACTCTTTTCTTAAGGATAGAATGTCGTGTGAGGTTTAATAATAAATTGTCATTACCATATTATTGCTTCACTGGGGTGCCTCAAGGCAGTGTTCTTGCACCTTTATTATTTAATGTATACATTGATGACCTAAAAACATGCATTAAATTTTCACATCTTCTATGTTATGCAGATGATTGCAAAATTTTTAGGCATATTTATTCTATTAATGACTGTTTTTTACTTCAAAGTGATATAGATAATTTCTTGAATTGGTGTGAATGTAATTATATAGATATAAATATGGATAAGTGCTCCATTGTCTCTTACTCTAGAAAATCTGAAATCTTAAGGTTTTCCTACTATATTGGTGATTCTAAAATTATAACAAATGATCATCAAAGAGATCTAGCAATAATATTTTCCAATAATGGGTCTTTTCATAATCACATTAATTTTATGGTGAATAAATCTCTTAAAATTGTAGAAGCTATTTACAGATATGGAAAAACATTTAATAAATTTACAAAGATTAAACTTTTTATATCCTTAGTTCTTCCTATCTTGGAGTATGGTTCAATTATATGGAGTCCTCATAACAATAGATATCATAAGAATTCAGTCTGTTTTTGACAAATTTCCAAAATTGAATAGTTTAGGTTATGAGCACTATATTGATTTACTGCTGAGGTGAAAAACAAGAGATCTCAAGCTTTTTCATAAATTTATTTCCCAGAATATTTCTGTATCTAATTTGCTTTCTAATTTAGGTATTAAGAAACAGAATTATAATACTCATACTCACAATATTTTTGAACTGAAAATTTGTAAATCTGATGCATTAAGATTTTCTTCTTTATTTCGTTTACCTAGAACTTATAACAAAGATTTTGGTAAGGATGATGTTTTTAATCTGGATTTTAAACAATTCACTAAAGTCCTCATAAAAAAATATTATCCTTAATTTCATTAAATGTATTGCCTTTTTATTTATTTGTGCATTTTATTGGTATTATTTTTTATTTTGTTTTGTTTTTTTAATGCTTATTTAGATTTGTATATGATAATGAAATTACTGGGCAATCTATAATTGGCTAAATGCTGTTGATATGTACATTAAATAAATAAAGAATTGAATTATTATTATTATTATTATTATTATTATTATTGTTGTTGTTGTTGTTATTATTATTATTATTAGTTAGGTGTAGTTGGTATTGTTTTTTTTTAATAAAGAGATTAGAATTTATTTAGTAACATTATACTAAATTTATTGTTATTATTTTAAAGTCTTAAGAATGCTATTAATTTATTATTATTTGAAATAATGGGGGGGGAGTAGTGTTCTTATGCCATTAAGTTTGTATCCTGTGGGATATTGGCTCCATGTAATTCTTTACAGCTTGACCTTCATTTAATTGTTTCATGATTTATTAATATTTTATTTATTTAATTTTACATAAACTGGACCATTTATTATTGTTTAATCTGTTAGATCTAGTTAAACAGAAGATATTATCATAGGATATCTTTAGTATTGATTATATTAAGATTATATGTATTTTAGCCAAGCGTAACCATTTTATCTGAGCTAGTCGTATTTGCCTATTATTATATTGAACTGAAGGTGAGGGTATAATATATATATACTTAAAACGTTCACCCCACTGTTCTTTTTTGAAACATATGTATATATAAACATATAAAAAATAAAATTACCCCAAGATGCATTTCATGCTAACTCAGTGCTCTTCAGTTGGTCTAATGCACGATTGATAATTTATCTAAAATCTATGGTATTAAAAACGTGGGTGCATGGAGTTTGGCAATATAAATCAAACTGAATTAACATATATAAGCTAAAATAATAGATGGTACCATTCAGTTCCTTTCATAATTTATTGACCTTTGACTATTAATTATATATAGTTAAATGGAAATAATATGTCATTTCTATTTCAATTTCATATATGTTAAGCAATGATTATTTATAGTCATATTTATTAATCTGGTATTTCCACTGAACATCATATGAACACCATTCTTTATGCTCACACAAGCAGTTAGAGGCGAAACACTTCATACAGTAGCACCACCCAGTGAAAGAAAATGCAGGAAGGTTTGTGCATAAAATCCTTATCTAGTGCCTACTCATCCAATATCTCCAAACTAGTTCTAGCATGTGGCAAAAAAAAAAGCCACAAGCTAGAAAATAGTCTGAAGATATTGGATGAGTAGGTACTAGATAGGGATTTTATGACAAGCCCTCCTGCATCCATTGATTAATCTAGCTTGCACTGAGTGGTGCTACTGTATGGAGAGTTTTGCCTCTGTGTAATCTGGTATTTCATTTAGCGTTTAGAAGTTGCAAATATTTCCACTTCATTTTCATAAATATATTTTTTTCGTTTGTGGATGAACAAATGTGATCCATTGTAGCTGTCATAGGTGGTCTACTTTTATTTAATTTATATAATTAATATAATATTGTCTTAATATTATCTATAATTTCTGATGTATTGTCTAATTAATCTAATAATATAGTTTCCCTGTACACAATAGATTATTATGGATATGCAAAATAATCATTTGCATTAGCAGATGCATATGTATATAAAAATAACATATCTGACAAGTTTCTAAAAAAAGATGAAATTTAATACATTTCAGGCTTAAAGCATTATTCTAACCTACTTAAAAAAATACGTTTCTTAAGCATTTTAATGCCCATAGAAGCCAAATATTTATTACATAAATAAATATATTTTCCCATCATTTTATTAGCTAATTAAATCAAAGTTCCCAAAGCTCTTGAAGGTATTTACATGTGGAATATATATTTCATCTTTTTCTCATGTGCTGACCTCTCGACCACCAATGCTTGACTATTTCATTTTTATTCAGAAATTTACTAAATATAATATATTGAGCCGATAATTTCGATCGGCTCATGTTATATTCTCTGTGTGGATGTAAATATATGTATATACACATATATAGTAGGTAGAAAATAAGAAATAAAAGCTGTGTGTATAGGAAGTTTTTTTTTTGGTATTATTATTAGTTTTTTATAGTAAGTTTTTGGTATTATTTATTAGTTTTTTTTTATTGGAATTTTTTTAAAAAAGTCGAAAACACAATGGTAGATTAGTTATTTTTTAATTGGATTGAGAGATTAAATCGAAAGAAAAAAATTTAAAGTTTTTAAACAATTTCGTAATTAATTATTTTAATTTTCTAATCTGAAGGGAGGGGAAAGAGAAAAAGCCTTTAATTCTATTGTCGTGACTTCTGGTTAGTCATCATCATCATCATCATCATCATCATCATCAACCATTATCAATCCACTGCAGGATGAAGGTCTCTCCAAGTTTAATCCATTTTCTCCGATCTTTAGCTTCTCATCTCCACAACACCCCTGCACATTTTCTTATTTCATCCATCCATCTCACATGTGGTCTCTTTCTGGGTCTTTTACAATCTCTTGGAATCCAGTTTAAAATTTCAATTGTCCATCTATTATCATTTCTTCTAGCAATATGTCCAGCCCAACTCCATTTCAATCTTTTAATTTTTTCAATAAGGTCAGTAACACCTGTTTGTTGTCTTACCCATACATTGCGTTTTCAATCTCTTCTTGTTATTCCCAACATACATCTCTCCATACTCCTTTGAGTGGTCTGAAGTCTCTGTATTGCTCTTCTATTAAGTGTCCAAGTCTCAGATCCATAAGTAAGAACTGGTAAAACACATTTGTTAAAAACCATCCTTTTCAAACACATAGGCATATTTCATTTTAGTATCAAGTTATTTCTACCAAAAGCACTCCAACCAAGTTTAATTCTATGATTAATTTCCTCCATTATGTTTCCATCTGTATTAATAATCTGACCAAGGTATTTGTAACTGTTAACTTCTTCTAATTCTTCATAATCAATCTTTATTTTCATATTTTGAGCAAATCGATTAAACATTACTTTAGTCTTTTTAGCATTTATCTTTAGTCCTATTTTTCTACATTCATCTGCTAACTCCTGCAACATTTCCTGCAGCTCTGAAGCATTATTTGCAAAAACAACTACATCATCTGCGAAATCTAAATGACTTAAATACTCTCCATTTACTTTCACTCCTTTAGTTTCCCATTTTAATCCACAAAATACTTCTTGCAGCACTGCTGTAAAGAGTTTTGGAGATATGGAGTCACCTTGTCTTACACCTTTCTCAATGTTGATTTTTCCAGTATCATTATGTAATCTAATTGTTGCTGTTGCATTTTTATAAATATTCTTTAAAATATGACAATATCCTGGATCTATACCTTGATGATCCAATGCTTTAATCACTGAAGAAATGTGTATAGAATCGAATGCCTTTTCATAATCTACAAATCCAAAACATAATGACAACTCATATTCGTTTGTCCTTTCTATGACTTCTCTCAATACTTGGATATGATCTATTGTACTAAAACCACTTATAATCCAGCTTGTTCTCTTGGTTGGTGGAAATCCAAAGTTCTCTGTAGACGAGTTGTAATTATCTTGGTAAACATTTTATATAAAACTGATAAAAGGCTGATAGGTCTGTAATTTCTAATATCTTCCTTATCACCTTTTTTAAATATTAATATTATTACTGCATTCTTCTAATCTTCCGGTACATCTTTATCATTTAGACATTTGGTATATAATTTTGCTAAAATTGTTTCTATTTCTTCACCTGCTTCTTTTAATATATCAATTATAATTCCATCATTTCCTGGAGCCTTTCCTTTCTTCATACACTTAATTGCATGTCTCACTTCTTCATTTAAAATTCTGGGCAATTCGGATGATGTAATAGATATAGGAGGTACTTGTTCTTTATTACTATATAATTCTTGATAAAAATCTTCTACCAATTTCATGATGTCATCTCTCTTTTTAGTAATAATTCCATCTTTTTTTCTTATTGCAGATATAAATTTCCTACCAATACCAAAATGTTGTTTAACATTTTTGAGACTTTTATTTTCTTCTACAGCTTTCCTTGCTATTTCACAGTTATACTTTCTTATATCATTTTCAACTCTTTTCCGTACCATTTTACAAAATTCGAGATATTCAATTCTTTTTAATGCATCATTTTTGTATATCTTCATATTTCTTCTTTTCTTCATAAATTCTCTAGTCTCAGTAGAAATTTTATTAGTCAATTGCTGCTTTTTTCTACCAGCTATGTTTGTTGCAGTTTTTAAAAGTGTATCAGTTATTTTCATATTAATTTCATTCAAATCTGTATCATGTTCAAAATCTCCTAACGCTTGAAACCTATTTTTAAGTTCTAATTTAAATTCATTAGAATGTTTCTGAAGATTAGGAATATCAACTGTAAATATTGTTTTTCTTAATAATTTTTGTCTTTCTAGTTTTACATTAACACGTAACTTACACCTTACTAATCGATGATCACTTCCTGTGTTAAATTTATTAAGAACATTACAATCTTGAAATATGTATTTTCTGTTAGTCAAAATATAATCCAATTCTGCTGTACCTTCATTTGGATGCTTCCATGTTCATTTCCTTTTAACATTTTTCTCAAAAAATGAATTCATAATATAAAGTTTTTCTTTTTCTGCAAACTCCACAAGTCTATGTCCTCTCTCATTTCTATTACCATAACCAAAATTACCTACAGCAATTTCATCTTTCATTTGTCTACCAATTCTAGCATTAAAGTCTCCCATAACAATTTTAAAATGTTGTTTACTCTGATCAAAAGCCTTTTGTACATCCATATAAAAATCTTCTACTACTTCATCACTATGAGAACTTGTTGGGGCATAAACCTGAATTATCTGCATTTGGTATCTGCTATTAAGTTGTATAACTAATCTTGCCACTCTGTCCGATACACCATCAATCTCCACAATATTGTTCTTCCACTTTTTATTTATAATGAATCCTACTCCACTTGTATTTCCAATATGTGTGCCTTTATAATAGAGTATATGTCCACTTTTTAAATCAATTGTTTCTTCTCCTTTTCTTCTAACTTCACAAAGTCCAATAATGTCCCATTTAATATAAGACAGTTCTTCTTCTAATTCTTGCAATCTTCCTTCACTTGAAAGTGATCTGCAGTTGTAAGTACCTAAATAAAAAGTCGTCATCAAATGGCAGCCTGGGTCACAATCAGGGGATTCTTAGCACCCTCCGCCTTCGGCCACCAACCGCTGCCTTGGTTGGTGACTTTACAGCCTCCTGGGAATAAGGGACATGCTTTATTTTTGTCTGTCATAATTGTATATATGTATTGGAAAAATATTTATCATTTACACAAACATTCATTCTGCCTTATCAGGCACTGAGAAGAAAGACCATGGTGTTTCTTGATCTTAAACTCAGAGGTAAAAAGCCAATAAACTCCTGGCTAATGTGTGTTGGTGAGCAGCCCATCCATGTATTCGTATACTATATGAATAATCACATAGTAATAACAGCTGCAACGACAAGAACGTATGGAATGGACATTAGGAATTTGCCCTGCTCGGTTCCTTTAAGGCCTCCAAGAGGAATCAAAGGGTCTCCTTTCAGTTAATAGCAAACTCCTTTCTGCAGCCTCTGGTTAGTAAGGTGTTAAAAACAAAAAATAAATAAATAAAAGAATGCAATCACTGGCGGAACGTGATCAAAAAAAAAAAAGGACACTGAAGAATAGAACTATAAATAGAGAGAAAAACCTATTGTGTAATTAATTATTAGTTTTTTTTTAATAATAATAAAAAAGAACTATTATATAAAAAAATGGAAATAAAAATGATCGCAGACTAAATGAAATAGAATTCGTCCCCAGCCAGGGCACTGACCTATTTCTAGATCTTCATCGAACCATGAAACCATCTCAAGGAACATCAAACCACATAGGACAGTGGTGGGCAAATAGCCTGAGGGTCACATGCGGCCCAATAAGAATTTTTATATGGCCCACCAAGACAATCGGAAAAATCTCCCTTGAACTGAAATTTCCTCCTCTTGCGCAACCAAAGATTTGTCTCATATTTTCCACTAGAATGGCCATGTCAATACACATGCGCTATGATGTACAGTGCTTTTCCAGTTGATCTGATTAAATTCAATTTTGTCTTTGCATTAGCAAAGATATACATTTCCAACTTTGATGAAACCATAAACCCTCCGAAAAAATGTAAAATCAGTGATTAATGTCATGTGTTTAATGAAAAATAGACAAACAAATATTTTTGTGGTAATACAGAGAATAAAGCAGTGTGTTTATTGTGTCATGAAAAAAGGGTGAGGCCCTCCACTAATCTTTGCTTCCACAAAGTGGCCCCTGATGCGGCCCTCCACCAACCTCTGTGCCCCCCCCTGAACCAAAACAATTGCCCACCCCTGACATAGGAGAAAGCGGAGCTAACCGTGGAACGAAATTAGTTGCTGAGAATCAACTCCCAAGAGATACGAAGAAACGCTTATGGATGTGTACTGATTGATCAGGGTGATGGAAACTTTGTTTATCGATTGAACTATGGACATTAGTGAACTTTAAATCTATGTTATAGGATTGCATTTAACCATTAATGAACTATGAGTTACAACAATAGAAGGGAATTTTTTTTAATATTAATAATTTTTATATCTATCTATATTAATTGATTTGTAGCCTTAATAAATATTACTTTTTTAAAATACATAAATTATTTGTATGTTTTAATTTTTCTTTATGAATAGTTTAGCTAAATTTTGACTAAATTTTCAGGACTATTGGGTGAGGTTAAGAATAGAATGAAAAATGATTTAGAAAGAAAAATGAAAAGTATTAAGGGTTGAGAAAATATTGAAAGAGAGGGTAGGGGTTTTATGTTGTAACTTACTCCTAATAGTAAGTCACTTAGTCTCAATACCGGTCAAGATTTGGATCAGTTTGGACACTTATTTAAGTAAAAGCGCATGTCCTTCAAGAACGAAATATATATTGCTCTTCGCCTTTGTTTTTTTTTTTTTTAATAAAAAAACGAGAGAAAGATTACGTTAGTTATGTCAAGAGTAGAAAAAAGAGGAAAGGAAGGTAGAGGGGGTTATTAGTGATTTGTTTTGTTAATGGTCCTGAATAAAAGAAAAATAAACTATAATAAAGCGTATCATTGGTTAAAGGTTATGAAAGTGTATTTGTTTTTTTTGTTTTTTTTTTTTGCGTTTGTTCTTTAAACAATAAAACCTATTATTGTATTAAATCTTCCATATTGAAAGAAGATTGTGGAGAGTAATTTAGCTTGATCTGTCATACTATACAAAGTATCAACCGCGAATATAAGATTTTTCTAATTTCGTGGTTCTAGGTTCTTTTCCTAGGGGTGCCCTCGTATGATAACAATTATAGATTTTCCAATATTTTAAACTCTCAGCGTACAATCATTCAGATTATAAAAAAGTAGTGGCACAATATATATTGTAACTGACAGAATTGCACAACCTACATGCAAATCAACCGAGGGAAATCCAAGTGCATTTCACATTCTGACGTCACAAAATACCAACTTTTTCCTTTACAGCCCATTAAGGTCAGGGAAAAAAAACAAGAGACTCTTAATTATGTATCCAAGTTATTGATTGCAAATAAAGATGACAAGCTGCCAAAAATAATGTGGCAACACTGTTTATTCACGCAGATACAACACAAACCGACAATGGTGTGTCTTTAATTAATTAATTTATAAATTCACTTATGGTAAAAAAAAACCTTTCCAACTTTTCTTAAATTTATTCAAATTATGCAGATTGCCACTATTTTAGAATACTATTAACATTAGTTGTTTGTATGGATTCCATTCTACTGCATAGACACCTAACTGCTCTCAACCACCATCACCACTGTCCTAATGCTAACTGATACATGCTTATAAATTAAGGCTTATTTTACTGCTTGACTATTGAGATCAATTGCAGGTTATGATATTACTATGAAATAAATAATAAAATACTTGTAAAATACAGGAAATTTCATTTGCACTAAAATGGTATCTATTTAAGAGCAAATACATATGATAATTGTTTGCCTATGGTAGAAACTAACTTACTACTACTTGTATAGCATACAGTGACCGGTATACATATCACTATGACATAACTGAAAAAAATGGATGGCATATGATAGGTCTTGATCATCTACTGCTCACCACTATTTAAATAAAATAATGATTGTAAGGGATCAGATGTCGCAAATGATGTTACAATCATCCAATGGTAATGCCTACATAAGAATGATAATCAGATGTAACTCAATCTGAATTGATGAATACTAGCCATACATTCTTATTAATAATAATTTAAATACAAGACTAGTTTGCTAAAACTGAAGTTTACTTAACAGAACCCCAATCCAGCTTGTCTATGCAACAGGCTTGTCTACCATTCATAACTTTAAAATTTTACTGATTTAATCTATTGTTAAATATAATGGAAGTAACTGATTAACATTCCAACATTTGTAGCATAGCAAGAAATCGCAATTACAATCTAATTGCCTTTTGTAGATTAATTTTTATATGCTTATTGCCAACTAAATAGTCGTATGATAAAGAGATCAAATTATCAACTCTTGCCATACCTGCTTGTAAATAGATTATAACTAAATCATTATTCGTTAACATATTTCATTAGATCAGAGATAATAATCAAGTATTAGTTTAAAAGTTATATTTATTCTTTTAGCTTAACAGTTCACACTCAGTGTTTAGATATCGGTGGGGTTGATTCTTTACCATAGTTATGGCAGATGAAGTTCTAATTGCCATTCAGACTTTATTATAATGCTTTGGCAGTGATTTCATCTTGGCTTACTGGCTAGTTTTTTCGGTGGCACTGGACATCAGGCTTTTACTTATTTCAGGTGGAGACATAGTGGATACATGTTCATATGGTTTCTTCTGTTGTTGATTGCTTCTTTCTCATGACTCAATAATGAGTTTGTCAGCTTGACAGAGTGAAGCAGATAATGGCATCTCTACTTTTGCAGGGTAGACTTGCTGGAATTATTAGATAAGAATTAATTAGAGCAGAATAATAATAATAATAATGATAGAATAATAATCACTGGTAGTATAGAAATAAAATAATCATAACTGTAATTTCCATATGATTTCTAGTTATCCTATCACTAAAATTCAGATTCATTTCTTTTCAATTGATCCTCTGGTTTATTGGCCATAGATAACTCCATTACCTTTGCTGAGGTGTGAGTTTATTTGTCCAATATCCTATTTGCAAGCTCTTATTTTTGAGCAGGAATAGAAAGAAAGAAAGGAAAGAAAGAAAAGAAAGAAAGAAAGAAAAGAAAGAAAAGAAAAAAAGAAATGAAAGAAAAGAAAAAAGAAAGAAAAGAAAGAAAGAAAGAAAAGAAAGAAAGAAAAGAAAGAGAAAAGAAAGAAAGAGAGAGAGAAAGAAAAAGAGAAAGAAAGAAAGAAAAGAAAGAAAAGAAAGAAAGAGAGAGAGAGAGAGAGAAGAGAAAAGAAAGAAAGAAAAGAAAAAAAGAAAGGAAGAAAAGAAAGAGAGAAAAAAAGAAAGAAAGAAAGAAAGTATTTCACTTTTTTATTGTTAAATGAGAACACCTTTTTTTTTCTTTTTAAATTAGCCAAATTTAAAATCTATTATATTTTTAAATTTTAGAAAATATTTAGGTTTAAGAAATTAACTGAAAGTTAGGAATTAAGGATTGTTTATAATAGTTTGTTACCGTTAAAATTATTATTTTTATTATAATTACAATTTTGTTTTAATTAACGGACATTTTATTTATATATAAGGTTTCTACTAAACTCCATTAAATTATATGCATAACTTTGCTGAAAGACACTTATTGTATTAAATAATTCAATATTTGTTCTTATATAGTCTTTTTGGATTTTATTTATTCATGTTCCTTACATAATTACTATATAAAGGTATAGGAAGAAGTGTTATTACCAGTCGTGTTAATCTGGAACTTTGGAAATCATTTGTATTAAATATAGAAATGCGTAATAGTATGTAAATTGAGATAATATAGAAATGCGTTAATAACAACGTTGATATTTAATTTTTACAATTGATGTTTTTAAGAATTTATGGATTTATAACTGGAAAAAATGTTAAAATAAGTTTAATAGTGAAGATTTTAAGTTGAACTTATATAAGACAAAAAAAAAAAAAACTGTATTTTCTTGGCTCTAAATTTTATTCTATGCTTATAGTTGTTCCTCCTTGCTAATTTAAAAAGTGATGGTTTAAATAATTAATGTTCTAAAATCATTGGTAGTTTATCGGCCAGCGATGGGAGATAAAGATTAACATTTAGTTTGCGTAATTATCAACTTGAGAATATGATTTGGTTTAAATATTTTAACCACTTTTTAGGTAATACATGTCTCTAATATTGAGATACATATTAAATTCTAACTTACTCTGCTGTATTTAATAATTTAAAAGTTATGGTTTGATTATATCCTGTTGCTAGTCTTCTTAATTTGATGCAATGTGTCCTAAAATCACTGAATATTTTATTCAAAAATGATCATAATATTTTGAAATTATTTCCAGAATAATGGTTTGTCTTTTTATTTTCTGAAGTTGTTGGTATTGAATCTACAATCTCTTTTATAATAATGGCATATGCCATTTAAATTATGAATATTATCTCCAACAAAGCTCTAAGCGATGCGAAATAATATTTTATTGGGATGATATGGCCGGGAACCGTGTAAAATAGAAAACGATCATTAGGTAGGGTATTGAAGTTTTTGATAAAAAATATTTGTTTCAGAAAAATAATATTATTAATGATAAGAGCAAGAGGCCACATAGGTAACTAAAAGACTAACACGTGTTAGGTGTGATAAATTTATATGTATAAATTGATGTGTATTGTCACAGAAAAACTAATCTTTAATTGATTTTATTCTTTTTTTTATTTTTTTAATTCATCTTTTTTCTGGCACAAAATAATAATAACTATTTATATTTACATATGATATGGTATATTATCTAATTGCTTCGGTTATAAGCTAAACTGAATAGGCATATTAAAACAGTCATGGAGCTTTAATAGATTTATAATTTTGACTTTTATATGTTTTTTAAAATTATATACTTGAGAAAAAAAACATGACACAATAATATTATTTTAAATTTGACAAAATAATAAAAACATATAGTAAGAATATCATTTCAATAATGTATGAACAAGAACATGTTTATTTTTTAAAGAATAAGTCAAACAAAATTGAAAATCAGTTTTTAAACAATAGTTTTTTTTTAAAAAAAATAAAGAACCGCAGAAGAATATTTTATTAATTTTACGATTTGTTTGCGTTTACAGTTTTATCGTTTCAACTTGTCTTTTGCGTGAACCAGCATAAACAAAAAGTAATTTAAACTTTTTTCTTGTTCTTAATGAACTTTGAAATTTTATATTATTATCAGAAATGTAAAATTGTACGTAATATATATAAATTCTAATATTAACGAAAATTTCCTAATTATAGCTAGAAAAAGTTAACTTCCCTCTGTCTAAAATCATCTATTCTTAAGATTGATTAATCAATAGATATCAGATAGTTTAGTGATATAGAAATTCCAGATTCATAATGTCTGATTTCTGGCTTTTGCCTTCATCAGTGAAGTCTAATGCACTTATTCATCTGAAAATAACCACCTATTTATTTATATTATTCAAATTAATAATATGAAATTAAAAAGAATCCTAAGGTTTCAAACTCTGGCACAAGTGCCAGAAACCAAACAGTCTGGAAATAGAAATTTTATAACACTATACAATATGGTATTCATTGATTATTCAGTAGATGGTTCTAAATTAAGGTAAAGATACTTGCTTTTGGAATCTTGGGAAAATATATGGAAAGGTTATATGATCTTTTTGGAATAACTAGAAAACCGTTCTACTATGTTATCATAGAAAACTGCATATGTGTAAGAGTTTGGCTGAGATATTTAGTGCAATAATCAAGATCTTTTTAAGTAGATGTTATAGAAATGTAATGTAATAAATTAAATTTATATCAATAATTCAATATGAACAAAAAACTGTGTTGCATACTTTTTACATTAACATTTGAAATATATAAACATATACTTTAATAGCATATCAATTAATCTCAACATTCTACATTTGTTTCTGAAACTCTAGAAACAAATTATTCTTACCAATAAAATAACCTTATCCCAATTTAAGTACTATCATTATTATTCACAATATAATCGTGAATGTTGAAATTAATAGTAAATTTAATTATAGCTTTATTTCTGATGGTTTTTTATTAATTAATCTGTAGGACAAAACTAAAACAAATTTATTTTTATATAGAAATTTTACTTAAATAAATGTCATAGCATTCAAAATATTAAACTATTGAGGCTTTAGAGCAGGCATGGGCAACCTTTCCTAGTTCAGGGGCTAAATTATCTTTCTGTTTCGAATCAAGGGCCGGACCAAATAATTAAATAGTACAATATAATATTGAATCATAAAGAGCTACATAAATTTCATAATAATGATGTAACAATTTAATGTGAGGATTAGCCTTGTACTTCAACAATGAAACTATCAATGTTGATGGGAATACTGCTTAAGAACAATCACATAGAATTTTCAAAGTTTTTGTCAGTTATTCTTGTCCGAATTTTTAATTTATTAAATTCCATTCTAGAAAAAACTGTTCACATATATTTGTGCTTCCAAAAAGACAAAATTCTTTTTGAAAAGGCACTACATTTCTATATTTTTCTTCCACCAAATGTTTATAAAAATCCATCAAGCAATGTTGTTAAATTGTAATTTTAGCACTAAATCTGCTTGAACCTCAATAAGTTCCATCTGCAAATTTTTTGGCATATTATTTATATATATATCGGCATCCATCGGATGATAAAATATAGTGAATATGGAGTCTTTATTTTGGAAGTCAGTGAACCTTGTATCAAATTGCTCTATTAATGTCTTCAATTGATTTCCATAAAAAATTATAAGGGATATTTTTATGAGCTGTTAGAGTAGGAAAATGGTAACAATTTTTAGCTCTTATCTGACTTTCCAACAATTTTACTTTATTACAAAAAGCACTGACATGTCCATATAGTTCATGAATCAATTGTCCTGGTTTTTGCAATTTAAGATTTTCATTTAGGTATCCAGTGACATCTACAAGGAATGCTAAATCAAACACCCACTCATCATATCTTACTTGGTTAATTGTTTTTTATTTTAAGTTCATAAAATCTGCTGTCTTGTCTCAGATCATACATCATTTTAACCTTTTACCTTTACTCAATCACCTAATTGCAATAAGACACATTTTCATAATCTGAAAATAAGTCTGCCAAATATTCCTTAAATTGCAGTGATTAAGTACATGTGACTTAATAAAGTTAATACTGACTACTACAACTTCCATAACATTTCTAAATTTAATTGATTTTGCACACAGATTTTGTTAGTGGATAATGCAATGAAAATTTGTTAAATTTTTCAGATGGATCTGTAATTTTGTTACTTTTTCATGAACTATTCCAATAAATCCCTTCCATGCACCAACCATTGCAGGAGCTCCATCAGTGCATATACCAGATAGTGAACTCCATTTAAGCCCAAATATCTTGAAGACTGTTTTGACATCTTCAAATATATCTTCACCAGTAATTGTCTGTTTTAGGGCCAAAGTAAAATTCTTTTGTGATATTAAATCCACATCAACTCCCTGAATAAATATTGCTAGTTGTGTTGTATCAGAGGCATCAGTGCTGTCATCCAAAGCAATTGAAAATGCTTTGAATCTAGCAATCTTCTCTTTTAAACTTTTTTGGATATCATCAGCCATGATTTCTATCCACCGGACAGCAGTACATCTCAGCAAACTAATATTCTCAAAATCTTTTCTCTTTTAATACTTGAGACATTCAACAGACATTCTTTGATCTCTTTCACCAAATGATTTAGAATGCTTAGCAAATTTTTCATTTACCACAAATCTGGCTTTCACAATGCTTCCATGCTGCATTTATTACTTGGTGAACATTTTCTGCCGGGTATCCAAGTTCTTCAATTTCTCTATTTCATCTTTTCATAATTGTCCATCAATTTTTTTGGTGATCTGCATGTTTTGAAGTAAAGTGTTTCTTCAAGTTGTATTTTTTGTTGACTGATATGGATTCATTGCACAACAAACATATAGGCAAACCTTTATTCAGAATAAAATAGTACTTGTCTGTCCAGCTGTCTTGAAATTGATAATCCTCTGTATCTAGTTAATCCCTGACATTGTTCTAAATTTCAAACTATATATTCAGAACTGTCAAACAAAGCTGTTTTTAACACTGCAGATACTGAACAGAAAAAAATATAAATTCAGGCACTTAACAAGGCACAAACCCAATGTAAATATTAAAATTTAAAAAAAAATGTTTTTTTATACTCCAGATAGAACACAATATAAATACAAGCACTGAACAAAGCACAACCCCAATGCAAGTATCAAAATGACACATTGTAACATGTTCACACACTGCTAGTCAAAATGGGAAAGATATCTTGATGAGAGAAAACAAATGTGTTTTGCAGTGTCATATGATATCAGCTTAACTATTCAAAATATTAATTCTGAGAGAAGCTAAATAAGACAAAAAAAGTGATTTTCAGTAATTGCTAATGATTATAACATAATATTTTTATAAAACATTTATTATTAAACCAAAAAGTACATTACTAATAGGGAATTGTCTTTGAAAATATTTTCTTTTAATAAAGATTGCTCATAGGAAATATATGAAAAAAGCAGAAATCGCCATTGCTGGCTTTACAAAAATTGCTTTTGCAAAAACAATAGAGAATAATTTTTTAATAACAGTAAATAATTTATTAACTTTTATAATTTCTTTTGTTTCTTTGATGATAATTAGTTGTGAATGTATCATTTTTTTAATGTTATAAATTTCTAATATTTCATTCTGTGCCACAACATTTTAACTTGGTTCGTAAATTTTCAAAGATTACACAAATACGGTAATCACCAAATATATTTTTTAAAAGGTAATCTTACGTGAATTTATTTCAGCCAAATGTACACTGAATTAAATTACTAAACCAGATTAAACAGGGACACTCAAATATGACATTTAATATATTTTATTATATTCACTTTTAATTTAAAAAAAGCATATTCTCTTTTCCTATAGCATTTCCAACTGACTCGAATCTTTTTATATATATATATATAAAGAGCAAATACAAGCTTAAATTAAACACAAACATTATCTTTTTTTAAAAAAAAAATACAGTACAAATTATTTAACTAATATTCTTTTTATTGATCTTTCAAGATCGAGCAGTTAACATTATTAGGAAAAATCTAATCTGATTCACACATGAATTATAATAAAATGCATATAAAAAAAAACATATTTAAAGCATATGAGTTTAAACTCCTCTCCCTTTGTTTTAACTCACTTAACATAATATAAATAAATCATTTTTTATAGCGCGATGTTTGTAAACTGTAATATTTAACACAGCATTACGCTGTTGCACATGCGCTTTGAAGATTTTAACTATAAATGAATGAATACTAACACTCAACCACATGATAAAGTCTTTGGAAAAGATAGAATGGCCATCTATCTTTTCGAACCCAAACGCTTTTGTATGGGCGAATCTTAAGTGTTTGAAAGTGAAAGCGTGAATGTATTAAATAATCACTTTAAATTACTATTACATGCTTAAATGAAAGACGCTAATGAAATTTACTAGAATTTACAAAACGTCATTCTTCTTATTTGATATTAAATGTATGTAAATAAATCATTTTTTATAGCACGATGTTTGTAAACTGTAATATTTAACACAGCATTACGCTGTTGCATATGAGCTTTGAAGATTTTAACTATAAATGAATGAATACTAACACTCAACCACATGATAAAGTCTTTGGAAAAGATAGAATGGCCATCTATCTTTTCGAACCCAAACGCTTTTGTATGGGCGAATCTTAAGTGTTTGAAAGTGAAAGCGTGAATATATTAAATAATCACTTTAAATTACTATTACATGCTTGAATAAAAGACGCTAATGAAAAGATAGATGGCCATTCTATCTTTTCCAAAGACTTTATCATGTGGTTGAGTGTTAGTATTCATTCATTTATAGTTAAAATCTTCAAAGCGCATGTGCAACAGCATAATGCTGTGTTAACATAATATAATAAAATTACCAGCAATAATCCTACACTCTATTGTTGAAACATTTAAGATACTTAATAGTATATAAACAGTGAGGATTGCCAATTCCTCTACAAGCTTTATGATAAATGCTTAGCCAGAGCCAGCACTTAAAATATCCCTGTCAGGAACCCCTCCCAAACCCCTGACCATGGTTTCGTGCTTTGGCACTCTTCAGAGAGGTGTCAGGGTAGGTTCAGACATTAATCTAAAAATACCAATCCAAAGCTAAGCACTTAGCTAAAAGTTATCTATTGAGTGGAAAATCTGAATTTTTCAGGCATCTACATGTCTTCAAACCCAGCTATCCAACTCAAATAGCTATATGGGGCTGATAGATCTTCAGCCATACCATATATTAGTAGTCAGGCTATAAATTAAAAGCATTCTAAATATTGAAGAAATGATCAAAAATAGAATAAAACCACCTATATTTAGACTCTAATATTTTTAAGGATATCTTTGTCAACATTTATTACCAACAATGTTAACAGTGGTATGCCTATAAGTATCTTAACTCCAAAAAGAGGTGGTTTTATTTTATTTTTGATCCCTTGTTCAACATTTAGAGTGTTTTTAATTTATACCCTGAGGGAGGGTGATTTATTCTCTTTGTGTACATATATGTATATAATTAGAAGGAGATTGAATTCAGACTTTTAAGCTCCCTACAGCTATGCACTTCATCTTATACAACTGATACACATAACCACATACATGTGAGAAAATCAAACGATCTCTAATACAGGTATTTTGTGCTGAACCAGCACTCATCAGTTTGTCCTGATCACTAACTCCCACACATATATACAATCAGTGCTCAGTTTATAGTAAGATATAAAATATTCAATCCTTAATAGACAAACTTCAATCTTCTCCACCCTCCAACTCTTCACCATCCATATCATTAAAAATTGATGGTGGAATATGGAAAGCCCATGTTCATGCCAATATTATTGTCATACCCATGTTGACTTTAAGTTACTCTGACTCCTCATTTATAGGACCTTAATATGTCCATTATGTAAGGAATAAGAGTGACTTAAAATCAATATGGGTATGATAATAATATTGGTATCAACAAGGGTTTTGAGTATTCCACCATTGGATTTTCAATGATATGGATGGTTGAAGAGTAAAAAGAGTGGAGGAAATTGAAGCTTGTCCATTAAGGTTTGAGGATTTGCTATCTTAATATAAACTGAGCACTGATTATATATGTGTGTGTGAGAGATTATGATCCAAATCAACTGATGAGTGCTGTTTCAGAACAAAATACATATATTGGAGATCATTTATCTTTTTCACATGTATGTCATCATATGTATCAGTTATATAAGATTGAGTACATAGCTGTAGGGAATTTGAAAGTCTGAGTTCTAGACCCTTATAATTACATTAAGTTTAGTATAGACAATATATTTATATATGAATATTATATATGTATATAAACTTTTTCCAGCAATTAATATTATGTAATCTGCTAGAATAACTTCCTGACATTGGTTATTAAGTAAATGAAATAATCACAATCCAAAGGACAAGATAAAAGTTTAAGAGAAAATAATGAACAGTCTTATCTCCTTTACCTAAATTCATTTATATAAACCAGTCTGAAATATAACTTTAAGGAAGTAATATTATCAATTAAAGATCTTCATGCTTTTTTCCCAACTTGCTTCAGATTTGCCTATATAAATGAATTTAGGTAAAAGTGATAAGATAGCCTACTTTTTTTCTCTTAAAACGTTTTATTTTGAACTTCGGATTGAAAGTATTTCATTTATTTAGTAAACTAGTATTGAGATAATAATATAGTGTATTATATATGTAAAATAAAAATTCACATAATATTACAATACTGGTCAAAAAAACTAAATGTTACTAAAATTCTTGTTACTAGATGAAACTATGGTTGTGAATTTTTATTTTATTTATAATTACGAGTGTAGTGTTAGGCAGTATTTAATATATATATATTATATATATATTATTTGCGGGATATTCCATGTAGTGAAAAAGCTAAATGCTGACATTTCAGTACAATATCAAGTACCTTCCTCAGAGCATCCTCTTTCTCAAATCATAAGAATGCATGTGAGATTTAAAATCGTTTTTATCACTTTCTTTCTTCTCATATTTAAATTCTATTGGTTGAGAAGTTTTAAAATTTATTTTCACTTCCAATAGCTTCTTCCAAATGTTGTTAATCTTCTTTAATTCACATCTTTCATTTCTGGAATTACACAAAATCTAAAAGAAACGGAACATTTTATTATAGCAGATCCCATCCCTGTCAAGTCGAATGTCTATTTCTTTATTTTAAAACAAAAAAAGGAGGAAGGGATATACATCCAAGAGAAGACAAGGAGTAAGCATGCTTATTTATATTCTGTTCTATAAAAGTTTCATCAAATTTAACATCTAGAGATGCACTCTAAAATATTAACTTTATGCATACACTATGAAATAAGTGCCAAGATGTTTAAAATTAAAGAAAATCAAAATGTAGAATGCATTGACTTTTATGAAGTCTTATATCAATCTAGAATATACCTAGTGTAACATTTTTTCGAATCATAAATATTAAATAATTAATTTTTTACACACTGATTAGAAAAACTTGAATTATTTGTAAGCCTAAAGCAATTAAAAATGTTGAAATATAGTTGCTAACATTATTTACCTACTATGGCTTTTATTTAACAGATTCCTACTTTCCACAAAATATTCAGAGCTATTAATTTGATCATGATTTTTCCATGGGAATTGTTCCACAGGATGTCTTAAATCTATTAATTCAAAATGTTTAAAAATTGAAGCAAAAAATATCACCCAGCCAATCTTATTAATGAAGAAACTGTCCCAGGCAACATGAATATTTTGTATGGTTCCACATTCATGTTGAGTTGTTGTTTAATCAATATGCAGATAACAACATTATTTGCTTACTTTTTCATTTGTTTTCTCTTTTTAAATATTAAATAATTAATTTTTTTAAAGCTGAGTAACGGAACTTAACTAATTGGAAGCATGCAACATTTAAAAACCCTGGAATATAAATTTAAGTATTATTTACATACTATGGCCCTACCTAGTGGGATCTGTTTGATAAGGATGCACTTTCACATAGAATATTCCAAAGACAATAATATCATTTTTTTAAAAAATTGAGTTAAAAAATAGTATTACCACAGGCAATATCATGTAGTGGGAAATTATTTTACGAATTCCACATTGATAATTTTTTATCATTTTAAATTAAAATTAAAGCATTTTCCCTCTCATAAATAATAAACTATTAAATTATTTAGAAATGAATTAAGAATATTAGCTATTTGTAAACCTGCAACAATTAAAAATACTCTACAAGGGTCCCCAGTATAAAAAAATCTATTGTCATACTAACACCTATATTAATCAAATACTATTTAATTAATCAAAGCTAATAATTATTTATTTTGTTTTCCTAACTTATAGTTCATGTTTCTTAATCTTTAGCTTAACTAGTTAAAGAATGGTATCCATGTTATTAAGTATAACACGGATGCCCTTCTTCTGTGTAAAGGTTTATTTATGCATATATATATATATATGCATAAATTTGTGTCAATAGACTGTAATTCTTTAATAATGACTTTTTCCCATACAAAATGAACTTTTCATTAGACTAAAAAAAAATCAGTTATTTAAAAAAAACTTTTCATAACTTTTTTATCCAAACATTTTTTATTAAATATTTAAGAAAAGATAAAATGGCAAATATTTTATATTTTATTCGAGTGGAAGAATTAAAGATTTTGTTTGCATTATACTTTTTTAGTAAAAGTCAAAGATTTCTGAGAACAATTACTTAGAACAGGGGTGGGGTATATTTGTCTGTCAAGGGCTATTTGAATATATATAATATCATTAGTGGGCCATACAAAATTTATCATCTTAAAAATTCGCTTGCTATATTTCGTCAAACATTTAATTAATCTACCCCCAATCATTAGGGTGAGCAACGTTTTCAATTTGAGGCCAATTTTAATCTGCCATTTTAAAGCATGGGCTATAATTTTTTTGTGTGAATTAAAAATAAACATCACTATTAATAACCTTTGTGTATTTAATGAAATTTTTTCCAATTCACATTGTAATTATTCTTCCTAACATATTTATATTCTTGTAGTTCTTTCTATTTTCTGGACAGATTAATTCTACTGCAGATATGATGCAGTCTTTTATAAACATCCCTTTAAAAAAAGATTTTGAATATTTTTTTTTTTTTTTGAAACAATGCAACTTGCTTTCACAGAATTTTATGACTTGTTTATATTTTTTATGAATATATCATCTACATGAGGTCATTCCTTTTGAAGTTTCCATTTTAATATTCTTTTCTTTTCCAACAATTATGTTGCAATCAGAATGTTTTATTAAATAGTGACTCTTAACATTATATTCTTAAAACAGGCAAAACTCACTATATATATTGCCACACACAGCAAGCTAAAGTAATCAATGGATGCCAGAAGGCTTGTGCGTAAAATCCCCAACTAGTGCCTACTCATCTATTATCTCCAGACTAGTTTCTGGCTTATGGCCTTTGTCAGTGAGGAGCCTTGGATCTGAGAGCACTGCACCTAGATATTAGGATCTAATGTAACCCTCCAGCAACCACCTTTTATCTCCATATAACTACAAAACTATAAGTCTTAAACTGAAAACACCATAATGTTTTCAATCCAAGCCCATTAGCCCAAGGCTTCTCACTGATGAAGGCCATAAGCCAGAAACTAGTCTGGGGATATTGGATGGGTAGGCACTAGATGGGGATTTTATGCATAAGCCTTCTGGCATCCATTGATTACTCTAGCTTGCTGTGTGTGGCAATATATACAGTGAGTTTTGTCTGTTTTAACAACAGTTATACACAAGCATAAGAGGTGGTGGTCATGTGATGTTTATTAACATTGTATTCTTCAAGTGAAATATTTTCCAAATATATCAGGCACATCATTTATGATTTCTTTTTATTAAATAATGTGTTCGACCATTTCTTTTGAATTGCATGATTTTCCATGTCAGTTTTCTTATCTTACTCAGTGTAACCATTCTAATAAAAAATAAAATGCAAAATAATAATGATAAAATGAAGTTAAAATTCAAATTTTTTTTTTTTAGTATACCTTCTTCTGCAAAAGTCACTGCTAAAACAAACAAAACGCCCTCAGCATCTTAGGCAGATAAACCACACAATATTTCTAAGTTTCTGGCCCACTGCATTTCTTATAGAAAGAACTGCAACTATTATAGAGATTGGAAAAAGAAAAAGATGTATTTGAGAAAATAAATATTTTATTTTACTTAATTCTGAATGTAATATTTGTAGTAGTTATACTAGGTATGCTCGTGCTTAAATAGAAGCTTTATACAGGACCATTTTAAATACATTTTGAAAATATCTGCAGGCAAAGGCCAGAGGTTCCCCACCCCTGACCTAGAAAAAAGATAATAATGCCGTAAGTACTTTTTTTAAAGCTAAATTCCTTTAAATATTATGCTATTTTTACCAAAAGTATTCCATCCAAGTTTAAATTTATAATTAATTTCACCCATTTCATTTGCAACTGTATTAATAATCTGACCAAGATATTTATCATAGTTAGTTTCTTCTAGATCATGATTACTCTTTTTTCTTTCTTGATTTAATATTAGTAAAATTCAGTCACATGTCACATGACCTATATAGCTTGCATTGCCAATATGTAATACATAAAGATCCTGCTAATAGCTCTAAACAAGCTTACTTATTATTATTTTTTATGATAAATGCTACTAGATAAAGTACCTGATGCCTTTATCTATGATGGTCCCCATATCCAGACCAGTTTCGAGCTATGGCTCTCTTCAGTGAGGAACTAGGACATTAGATTCAAAATACTAATTCAAGAAAAACCATAGAACATATTCTTTTATCTTTAGTCCTATTTTTTTATTTCCATCTAATAATTCTTGCAATATTTCCTGAAGCTGTGAAGCATTATTTATAAAAATGACCACACCATCTGTAATCTCCATATATTTTTATTACCTTATATTCCCATTTCAATTCACAAAATACTTCTTGTAAAACAGCTGAAAAATGCTTTGGAAATATGTAATAATCTTGTTATACACTCTTATCAGTTTTAATCTTATTGTCGTCAGTAATCTAATCACTATTGATTGCATTTTAATAAAACGTTTCAGAATATAATATTCTATGTCTATGTAGTGCATGATAATCCAAAGCTTCAATTAGTGTGAAAATTCTTATACAATTAAAGTCTTTTCTTAATCTATAAATAAATAAATAATGCCAATTCATGCTTATTGGTTGTATTTATAACTTCTCTCAATATTTAGATGTGTAATTACATGTGCGAAAAGCACTCTTATATCCTGCTTATTTTTTTGATCGGTTTAAATCTAAAGTTCGTTGTTGGTAAGTTGCCATTATCTTGATAAATATGGTATACAGAGCTGGTAGATGATCTACGAAATCAATAATTTCTAATATCTTCTCTTTTACTTTTAAATATCAAAATTATTATCGCGTATTTCCGATTATCAACAACCTTTTTATTATTTAGACAATCGAAATATAGTTTTGTTAACAATTTTTCTATTTTATCAGCTACTTTTTTTAGATACCAATAAGAATTTAATCCCTTCCTATAGTTTTTCTTCTTCTTGGAATTAATTGCGTATTTAAATAATTATTTCTAACTTTCGACTGTAGAAATAACTTTATCTGTATCCAGAATTGTGTTATATTTTGATTAACAGAAAATATAGATTTCAAAATCATAATTTCTTAGTAGATTCGATACAGGAAATGATCTAATGAGATATAAGACTCGCATTAACGCTAAACTAAAGAAACAAAACTATCAAGAGAGATAGTATTAACAGATACTATTCATAATTTCAGAAAAATTCAAATGAATTTAAATTTAAACTTGTAAATTATTTAAAAATATTAACAGACTTTGAAGATGGTTCATACTTAACTGAAATCACTAGACGTCACAGGGTCACCATTCCCTATGCTTACACAACTACTGTATGGAGAATTGACTGAAATCAATAAGAAGATAACTAATATATTATTAAGAATTACCAAAACGATAGTTTATACAAAAAATAGCAATTTATCATTAAATTTTCTACTAAGATAAAGCAGTGTATGAAGAATAAAAGAAATATAAAAACTGTAAAAGAGATCCTCTGAAACAAATTAACTGTCTAGAAATTTCTAATATTGTTTAAAAAAAGTTAATAATAATATAAAAATATTTGCTGTGCATTGGAAAGAAAAGCTCTAAAAGAAAATAAAAGTCTCAAAAGTATAAAATAACATTTTGATATTATAAGGAAAATGTTACAACAATAGAGAAAAATGAAATTATTACTAAAAAAAATAATGTTATCATGTGTGAAAGAATTCTATAAAGAATTATACAGTAGTAAAGAACAAAAAACAAAATAAAATATTCTCTATAGTTACTACATCTTCGGAGTTGTCAAAAATTATAAATGAAAAAGTGAGGCATGTAATTAAATTGAGAAAAAAAAAGCTCTAAGGAATGATGAAATTATTGTTGACATTTAAAGCAAGAAGATGAAGAAATGGAAAAATTGTTATCAAAGTTATATACTAAATAGCTCTAAGGAAGATTTCAGGGTAAGCGTAGTATTAGATTATGTGTGTATATTACAATAAATCTTTTTTTCTATAAAGTGTTTAAAGTAAGGGTACAAATTGTATTTATATAAAATATGACAGCAAAATAAAGGAAGTTGTTGGTTCAGTGATGTTTATCTGATAAACTAAATGATTGGACAAAGGCAGTAGTAACACATTAGAGCTATGAATTATGCTAATTTTGTTCTGGGTTTAAATTATATAGCATATAATAGCTCAAATTTTATTAATAAACACTGATTAGAAAAGAATACATATTCTTTTTGAATTGTATGTGTACAAATGTACTTTTCAACACACACACACATATCGCAGATACTTTTTTATAGATACAATATAATATAATTATGAAATGAAGCAACTTTATTTAGTGAGTGTAAATTAATTATATGCTCAGACACCATTAGTAAAAAAAGTTATAAATTGAATGAAAATTAATATAAATATAAAATGGAAGCAAACGCTTTCAGAGCATTAAATGTCTTCATACTTACACATATATAAATTAAAGTTATAATGTAAACAATTTTTTAAAATAATAATAATAATAATAATTAAATATGCTTTGGGTGATCCTTTGTCTTTTCAATAACATTTTTTTCTTATAAAACATAATACGGGTCTTATTATCAAGATATTAGAATATCTCTAATTGTTTTGATATTGTTAAATCAGTATCAAGTTTTAATATGTTCTAAAATTTTATAAAACTTTTAGCATTATATTCAGAATTACACAAAATATTAGATATCAAATTCAGAAAGGTTATTAAAGGAAGAATAAAATATATGTGTCTTCAATATAAAGTGAAGAAATTTGATTAATAAACATAACTGTGTACTGCATTGAGACAGAAAAATGGCGTCTGGCATATTGTAAACTTTATTTACAAATTTTATTTTTTTAAAAAAATACAATTACATGTAGTGCTTTCAGAAGGACAAATGGCTACTTGAATAACCATAAATTTGAAATTTGTAATGATTTTTTCTGCTTGTTTACATTTGTCTTTTTGTAGCATATAATTGAAGACATATTGTTAGGTTCTCATTTACATTGTATTAATAAGTAAGAATGATGATGATGAAGAAGATATTAAAATTATAAATCCTTTGGCCTTCTATCAGTCCCATATGAAATCTTTACCAAATAATTACAATTTAACCACAGTAAACTTTGGATTTGAATCAACAATAGAATAATCTGAATCTAAAAGCATTTTAACACCATCAATCACATCCAAATATTGAAAGAAAGTATAAAAAAAACAATGAATATAAATTGCCATTACATTTTGGATTTGTAGATTATAAAAAGATGTTTGAATCAATGAGCATTTTCACAGAGAGTCTAAGTTTTGGATTATAAGAAATTAAATACAGGATATTCTTATGCTGAAGAATATTTATCAAAATTCAATAGCACTGATTAAATTACATGGTGGTATTAAGATCATTAACATCAAAAAGGATGTCTGATAGAATGGTTCCATATCTTCAAACCGTTTTATAACTGTTTTATAAGAAGTACTTAGTTAATTAAAGTGAGAAGCTTAGAGAGTAAAAGTAAATTGGAAATGATTTAAGGCACTTAGATTTTGTAGATGATGTGATTGGTTTTGTAAATAATGCATGAGTTTTGGAAAATATTTCAATAGTTGTCAGATGAAAAAAAGAAAATGGGTTTAAAGATAAATACTAAAAAGTATTTTCTCAAAAAAAAAATAAATAAATATTGAATGTTAGCCTTAAATTAGAAGAAGTTTACAAGTACAAATATCTTGACAGGATTATTAATGCAGATAGAAACATAGAGTGCTTTTGGCAAAAATAAATTCTAATTTAAAGGAAACATGCCTATTAATTTGAAAATAAAGATGTTTTTCAGATGTGGATCTGAAACTTAGAGATTAACAGAAGAGCAATAGAGAGATTTCAGACTACTGAAGAGGGAATGATGAAATATATGTTAGATGGAATAAGAAAAAGTCAAAAACAAATGACATGGATGAGAGCACAAACATGTATCATTAAAGTCAATGAAAGAATTAAAACCTGAAATGGAGTTGGGATAGAAATATTGCTAGAAGGACAATTTGTGATATAAAACTATTTATAATGAGTGCTTTTAATTACTATTACTGTGGTCTCAAAAGCCAAAAAATAATTGTTTTTTTCTATTGCAATTGGCGTTTTTATATTTAATTTGCAATTAAAATGTGGGGAGTCCAGAAATTAATTAAGCCAATTTCTTGTTATGAAAAGTAGGGTTTGACTTAAATTCCTGGACTCTCATTTCAAGTTAAATACAAAGTTTCCTATTGGGTTGATGAAACAATTATTTTCTAGCTTCTTAGACCACAATAATAGTAAATAAAAATGTTCACTATAAATATTTTTTATACTTACTATTTTTAGGTTTTTAGCATTCAGTATTTTTTTTTCAATTATTCTAAATGTCAGACTAATGTTTGGAAAAACAATGATGCATATTAAATAAACATCATTTACAATAGACATGCTTTTGTTTATCCAGAAGCATTTTTTAAAAAATCAACATTTGTAATAAAAAAAATATCATATAATGTTTTTAAAAAATGAATTTTTTTATAAACATTTTTTTTCATTTCAATTTTATATAATTGACAATTTTCTATTTTTATATTTGTTGCACATGCGCTTTGCAGATTTTAACTATAAATGAATGAATACTAACACTTCAAACACATGATAAAGTCTTTAGAAAAGATAGAATGGCCATCTATCTTTTCAAACCCAAACGCTTTTGATTGGGCAAATCTTAAGTGTTTGAAAGTGAAAGTGTGAAGATATTAAATAATCACTTTAAATTACTTTTACATGCTTGAATAAATAATGCTGGTGAAAATTAAGGTGATTATTTAATATCTTCATGCTTTCACTTTCAAACACTTAAGATTTGCCCATATAAAAGCATTTGGGTTTGAAAAGATAGATGGCCATTCTATCTTTTCCAAAGACTTTATCATGTGTTTGAAGTGTTAGTATTCATTCATTTATAGTTAAAATCTGCAAAGCACATGTGCAACAGCTTAATGCTGTTTAAATATTACAGTTTATAAACATTGTGCTACATAAAATAAATGATTTATTTGTATATTTGTAAATACAGTAATTAAATAATTAAAAGTTTTATCCACTTAGGAGCTCTTTCAATTATCCTAGTAATCTTTGTCAACTAAAACTTTGAATGATAGCTAACATTCCCACAATTCCATGATCTTAACGTTTGCTGCTTGCCTGTTAATTAAGTCATGCTTATATTTGTATATTAGCATACCTTCCTTTATTTTTCTTTTATTGTTATTTTTTCAATTTGCAATATTTTTTACATTATTAAAATTGAAGTCAAAACCATAAATACATCACTTATTATGGTTGTAAAAAACAGATGCTGATATATTATCTACTATACAATTTTGTCTCGATTTCTGAACACATTTTAATAATAGCAGGTGCTCTTTAATTCTTTTTTCTAATGTACATATCAATTCACCTGTTTATCCACTGTCACACCTACATATCCATTTATAAATGACAATTTTTATTTATAAATGAGGTTTTATCTTTGGAGTTATTTATTAATTTGTTTAATGTACGAGGTGTATAAAATGCAATATCACATATACTGTTATAAATTTTATATCTGATATTGCATTTTACACACACCCTACATTAAACAAATTAATAAATAACTCCAAAGATAAAACCTCATTTATAAATAAAAATTGTGTCATTTATAAATGGATATGTAGATGTGGCAGTGGATATATAGGTGAATTGAGATGTACATTGGAAAAAAGAACTAAAGAGCACTTGCTATTATTAAAACGTGTTCAGTATAGTAGATAATAATATTTCAGCATCTGTTTTTTACATCCATAATAAGTCATGTATTTATGGTTTTGACTTCAATTTTAATAATGTAAAAATATTGCAAATTGAAAAAAATAACAAGCTATGCTAATATACAAATATAAGCATGACTTAATTAACAGGCAAGCAGCAAACGTTAAGATCATGGAATTGTGGGAAAGTTAGCCATTCAAAGTTTTAGTTGACAAAGATTACAAGGATAATTGAAAGCACTCCTAAGTGGTTAGAACTTTTAACTATTTAATTATTGTATTTACAAATATTCAGTTATATAATTACATATATTGCTTTGAAAAAAATACAGGCATTGAATAATAATATTATTACATACATATATATAAAGATTACACTTATCATATTTTTTTAAAAACATATAATCCTGTCTAACAATTAATTAATTAATTAATATAAATAAATTAATATTTAATTGCTTATGATACTTTTGTCTTTCAATTATTGCTAGGAAAACAAAAACCTTTTCTTAAAAAACATTAAAACTTAATTCCCTCCATCACCTTTTCTCATTAACTAGAAAGACAAAAATTGTTAAGAAAAGCAATATTCTCAGTTGATATTCTTAATCTTCAGAAACATTCTAATGACTTTAAATTAGAACTTGTAAATCGGTTTCAAATATTAGCAGATTTTGAACATGATTCAGATTTGAATGAAATCAATAAGAAAATAATGGATACACAAAACTGCAACAAAGATAGTTGGTAAAAAAAAAAGCAGCAATTGACTAATAAAACTTCTACAGAGACTAGAGAACTTATGAAAAAAAGAAGGAATATGAAAATAGATAAAAATGATGCATTAAGAAGGATTGAATTTCTCGAATTTTTAAAATGGTGCTAAAAAAAGTTGATTACAGTAAGTATAATTATGAACTAGCAAGGAAAGCTATAGAAAAATAATAAAAGTCTCAAGAGTATAAAACAACATTTTGGTATTGGTATAAAACATATCTGCAATAAGAGAAAAAGATGGAACTATTACTAAAAAGAGAGATGACATCATGAAGTGGGTGGAAGAGTTCTATTAAAAATTATGTAGTAATAAAGAAGAAGTACCTCTAACAACTATTATATCTTCTGAATTTCCCAGGATTTTAAATGAAAAAGTGAGACATGTAATTAAATTTATGAAAAAGAGAAAAGCTACAGGTAATGATGGAATTATAAACAATATCTTAAAAGAAACAGGTGAAGAAATAGAAAAAAATTTGGGCAAGTTATATACCAAATGACCAAATAAGAAAGATGTACCAGATGATTGTAAGATGCAGTATTAACATTAATATTTTAAAAAGGTGATAAAGAGGATATTAGAAGTTATAGATCCATCAGATTTTTTACCAGTTTTATATAAAAATTTTATTAAGATAATTACAGAGATCTTTGGATTTCAATCAACCAAAAAATCAAACTGGATTTAAAAGTGGTTATCGTACAGTAGATTCATATCCAAATACTGAGAGAAATTATAGAAAGGACCAATGCATATGAGTTGCCATTATACTTTGGATTTATAGATTATGAAAAGGCATTTGATTCTATAAGCATTTCTTCAGTAATTAAAACATAGGATCATCAAGGTATAGAACCAGGATATTGGCTTATTTTTAAGAATATTTATAAAAATTCAGCAGCAACAATTATATTACATGATGATACTAGGAAGGTTAACACTGAGATGGATGTAAGACAGGGTGAATCCATATCTACAAAACTTTTTACAGTAATGCTGCAAGAATTATTTCGTGAATTAAAATAGGAAGCTAAAAGAATAAAAGTAAATGGAAATTATTTTAGTCATTTAGATTTTGCAAATGACATAGTTGTTTTTTGCAAACAATGCTTCAGAGCTTCAAGAAAAGTTGCAAGAATTATCAGATGAAAGTAACAAAATAGACATAAAGATAAATGTTAAAAAGACTAATGCAATATTCAATGGATTTTCTCAATATTTGAAAATAAAGATTAATAATGATAAGTTAGAAGAAGTTACCAACTACAAATACCTTTATAAGATTATAACTACACATGGAAACATAATGGATAAAATTAATCATAAAATTAAACTTGGCTGGGGTGCTTTTGGTAGAAATAAGTTAATTTTTAAAAGAAATATGCCTATGTGTTTGAAAAAGGTTTTTAATAAATGTGTTTTACCAGTTCTTACTTATGGATCTGAGTCTTGGACACTTAATGAAAAAGCAATATAGAAACTAAAAACCATTCAAGGAAGTATGGAGTGATGCCTGTTAGGAGTAACTAGAAGAGACCAAAAATGCTGTACATGGGTAAGAAAACAAACAGATGTTGCTGACATCATTGAAAGAGTTAAAAGACTAAAGTTGCATTGGGCTGGAAATATTTCTAGAAAAGATTATAATAGTTGGACAATTAAAATCTTAAACTGGATTTTGAGAGATTATAAAAGATCCAGAAAGAGAACACATGAATAAGTGTGTAGGGATGATATGGATAAGAAAGTTAGAGATTGGAGAAGATGAACTGAACTTGGAGAGAGCTTGATGCTGATGAACTGAAGGACAAAAGTGTCTTATTGGACAGGATTATATATTTTTTAACAATCTGATAGTAAGTACAATTATTAATATATATATATAATTATTGCATTTATGTGATATATATATATAATTCATTATATATATATATACCACGTGATGGCGTTGTTTTTCTTGAAAAAAATGTAACTTATGAACATTCCCAGGCCTTTTTTTTTTAATTCCTTGTTTTTTTTACTTACAAATAAATTAAACACAAAATGTGATATGTTGTTGGACTATTTCCATCATTTATGAGTGAATGTTGCATGTATAGAAAATTTTAAACTTTATTTAAATTTTTCAAATACAAACAACTTGTTAGTAATAACACACAAATAGACAAACCTTCAGACATAAACACAAATTTCATTTTATTTTTTTGTAAACATTTATTTTTATTAACATCAACAAAATAAATAAATATAAAATAAAATCAACATTTTTCGGTTTTTTTTTTTTTTTTTGGGGGGGGGGGTTGTTTTTTAAATGCAAAACTTAGTAAATTTTAAAACTTAGTAAGTTTATTATGGTTGTATTTTTGGTTTCCTATTTTTGTTTTAAAAAATAAATCCTAAAGTTAGTAAGCTTTTTTTTTTTGGTTTCACTTTGTTTTTGTTTTTTTCAAAACAACGTCAACAAATTAAAAACATTACTTTTGTTTTTTTTTGGTTCTGCTTGAAATAGTATTATTTAGCCATCATCCCGTTTCACCTACTATGTTCCATCATAGTTAGTATATTTTCCAACAGTTTGAACCCTCACAGTCCACGTATATAATCAGAATAATTTATTTTGATATGTAATAGCGTATATTTACAAGTATGTGCGTACATTTAATATATATTAATATCTGTATGCGTATAATGTATACACAGTTATAAATTTAGAATTAATAAAATTATATAATTAAATTAAGTTGTGTGAACATTATTATATGTGTGTAACCAGTTACATATATAAAATGTGATATGTTGGACTATTTCCATCATTTATGAGTGAATGTAGAATATATAGAAAATTTTAAACTTTATTTAAACTTTTCAAATACAAACAACTTGTTAGTAATAACACACTAATAGACAATACAGGTTAGTAATTACACAACGTTTCAAGTAGTATTATTTTCCACTCTTCTTTAGGTGTTGCTGGCCTATATGCACAGTGACGATATTCACTTAGAAGTTGAACTCGCACCTTTAGATTCTTGTATATCTAATTTAAGGCAAACGCTCTATCAACTGAGTTATTCTGTCAAAGGTAACATATAGTAGAAATTTGATATATTTATATATATGAGGGTTGGTTCAAATCCTCCTGAGTCCTTCAATACTTACATATATATGTGAGAGAAGTTGTAATGCAATAGATTTTAAAAAGCATTGCAACTCTTTTAAATTAATAATATAAATTTGAAATATTCTCAGTTAAAAACTCTTTATTTAAATGCATTGGTATATAAATTTCAATTTCTGGGACAGTCTCACACTCATATATAATAAAATGTTTACAAACTTAAAAAAAAGTTGTCAATTCTTGGGAAACCATCTGTAAGCAATCAGCAACAACCGAAATCAACCTATCCTTAGGGTCTTATAGACATTGGCCCCACTTATGTATTCTCTATTTAGAATATTCATTGCAACCTTTGAACAATAATTAAAAAACAATAATTTTCATAAGATAGCAATTAATAAAACTTAGGATTAAAATTTTAAATGTATTTTAAAAATAAAAACTTGCCTATTTCTTAAATTAAATTCTAAAACTCTAAATGCTTTTTAAATAATAACTTATTTAGTTATTTTTCTATTAAACTACCCGCATGTGTCATTCAATGCACTTATGTTTATTTAATCTATATTTAAGAATTAAAATATATTAAATTATAAACAATGTGTTGTATATCATTCAGCATTAATTATTAATGTATGCATCAACAAATTTCACATTTATTACGATTTCTTTTTTTTTTTTTTGGTATAAATAAATTTAAAAGAACAAAGTGGTCATTAATTGTGAGAACTGAACAATGTCTAAGTTTTCCTGTGCCATGTTCTTTGTCTCATTGAGGTTATCGAGAATACATTATTTGACACATTACCTTCTTCAAAGTATTGTTCAGACATATCTTTACTTGACTACAGAAGTATGTAAACCCTCCAATAATTATTGCTTGGTCAAATCATATGATTTCAATAAATAAAAAAATTAAACTTTATTTACAATTAACGATTTATACATAATTGTAAGACACACACCCTCACACGACACTGTAAAAAAGTGTGAAGTGTGTGAATTCACTGAAATAATTTACTGCAATGTGACAACATGGCCTGAAATGTGTAATACAACAGAACTGTTATAACATGTAACACATGGCCGCAAAAATACATTCGCCATGTAAACGGCATTTTTATGTGTTTTAGCACATAAATCATGCCGTCACATGGTGTGGATGTCTAACTAACAACTACCATCCAGAATTATCCATAATCTATCTTGGCATTCAGATTACTTTTTAAGTACCAAGAAGAGTACTCTTCAACTATCTTTTGATACATTTATAAATCAAACATCAGATACTAATCAATAAAGTGTTATTTATGTTTATGCTCATACACCTTATTAAAAAATAAATATTTTAAAAACAGTTTTGATGTTTTTTTATATTGCTCTACTTTTATACATTTCAACTTTAATACACATTTCAGGAACCAATTAATCAAGGACCACCTGTAATCACTAAAATACTTTTTAATGTAACCTTACTTTAAAATGTGTATATACCATCCTTTCATGCATGTTACTGAAAACTAATCAAATTGATATCAAACTATTTAAAATTTTATCCATCAATCTCTCTAGAATAAAAGAATTAGTGAATCTACCTAAAATATTTTAGTGTCATATTGCATTGTCTATGATTTAGAACAAATGTGCAAAATTTGAATAAATTGTATTGGATATAACTATATTAAATCTTGATTTATTTAAAGATTTTGCCTAAATAAACAAAGCAATCAACAAACAATGATTCTAACTTAAATAAAAAAATTTAAAAGTCTTTTGTTTCCATTTATTATTATTATTTTTTATTTATTTGCAAATTTGCACATTATTTTTAAGATTTCTTTTAATTTTTAAATTTACATTTCCAAAATGGAAAGATTTATGTACGAATAAATTATTATTTATCAAAAAGAAAACTGAAAAAAAAACAATGGCCACTGCAGGAGAATCCAAAGGTCATTGAATACAAACTTAAGAAGCTCTATATTTAAATCTAATCCTAATGGTTAAGAATAACTATTCCTATTAACCTTTCCGAGGGTCACTTCATTATTGGCCAAGTGAGGTAAAACTGTGAAACTTTTAATTGATCAATTGACAAAGTCTTTGATAGAAATATTTTCATCTTTTAATATATATTAATTTTAATTTCGTTTTCAAAAAGTATATTAATTATTTGTAATGTTAGGAAAGTAAACGAATGTTTTTTTCAAAAATATATTTTTATTTGTATTTTATAGAAATATTCAAAAGTGGAAAAATCAAAGAAAATATTATGAGCAAATTACAAGCAATGCAAATGTCATTTATATTCCCTCCCAGATTTACATTAAGGACTTTTTTAAGAATTTTTTTAGTAAAATCGTAGCATTTTTTTTAAAATAATTATATTTTCAGCATATTTTAACCAAAATACATTATAATATGTAAATAAATGCCAGAAAAATATTCTAAAACATTAATCTTTGTTTGAAAATTAAATAAACAGCTTGGGGCAATCTAAACTCTTGACAGGATGTCAAAATTATTGCTATCACTGGTTTCTTTTTCAATTTACAATCATGTAAAGTATACAATTTTTTATAAAACCTTACTACTTTTGTAAAATAACTATATTTTCAGCAGATTTTATGAAAATAATTTATAATATGTATGAAAAATAATAAAAAAATACTCTAAAACATATATTTTCATTTTCAGCAGTGAAAAAATATTTATCGGAATCATACATTGAGAATGGATGGCCCAACCAATCAGCATTGGCATTCTTCTTTTGTTCAACTTAAAACACTCCTAGTATTGATTTTTTACTTGTAAAATAATTCAAGAGAGGGCAGAATCTTACGGGACTTTTTCTAAACTTTCCAATGAGTATAAATACATCACCATAGCTCAAAAAATGCCCGATTTAGAGCGATCCAAAGCCTTTGACGTAGCAATGCATTGATATAATTGTTTATTAATCTCATCTTTACTATATGAAAATAGATATAATAAACACCTCCATACTTACCCATTCTTTTTAAATTCATATAAATAAAGATATAATAAAAGACAAATGACCCCCAAGATGCATTTTGTGCTGAACCAGCACTCATCAGTTGGCTCAGGTCATTATCTGTCATATATATCTTTATTATATGCAAAGTATTTATCTAGAGTAAATTGTTACATTTTCATTTACCACTGTCAAACTCCCTCCACTCACAGCCTTGAAGCCATCCATTTCAGATAAATACACTAATGATTATTACTAATCATTTTCAAAATTAGAGATTATCTCTAGCACAGATATAAACTTTAAACCTCAGTTAAAAATTAATATATCTGATTTTTTTAAATTTATACACACGGAGTTATTCATCTTTCTCTGTCCCGTATGTAATATCTTTATAGATATAATAAACACCTCCATACTTCTTAATTCTTTTTAAATTCATATAAATAAAGATATAATAAAATACAAATGACCCCCCAAGATGCATTTCGTGCTGAACCAGCACTCGTCAGTTAGCCCAGGTTACCATCTCTCATATATATATCTCTATTATATGCAAAGTATTTATCTAGAGTAAATTGTTGCATTTTCATTTACCATTGTCAAACTTCCTCCACTCACAACTTTGACACCGTCCACTTCAGATAAATACACTAATGATTATTACTAATCATTTTTGAAACTAGAGATTATCTCTAGCACAGATATAAACTTTAAACCTCAGTTAAAGATTAATGTATCTGATTTTTTTAATTTACACACGGAGTTATTCATCTTTCTCTGTCCCGTATGCAATATCTTTATAGATATAATAAACACCTCCATACTTCCCCATTTTTTTTAAAATTCATATAAATAAAGATATAATAAAAGACAAATGACTCCCAAGATGCATTTTATTCTGAACCAGCCATATGTGAAAATACTGTTGTGACATCAGAAAATGTTATATAAGAAACAATTTCTTAATCATTTTTAATAGCTATGTTTTCCACAATAAAATCATCTTCAAAATTTATTAATTAAAGTTTTTTTCTAATCTATATGTTTACATGTGAAGTTATTTTTTTTTAAGTGTCATAGCATTGGCCGGGATGCGAACCCGCAACCCGGGCAACTGCCTGCAAGTGCAAGTCAGTCATGCTGTTTTTTCTTATTAAAATTTCCACAAATCTGCAATCAATTTGCCAATAATATACTTTTGCCAATACAAGCACAACCAGCCAATCAACTCTTTGTTGACAATATTTTTGCAGCTTATGACATCACTTTTTAGTTGGAAGTATATCAGTGTAATGCCCAGAATTCTTTCTATATAAAGACCAATTTCAAGAAATAATCTATTTTATAGATGGAAAGACTCTTACATTACATTGGAATTATCCCAGAATGATTCTGACCAGCTCAAGAGTGGAGTTTTAAGTTATGAAATGATAATTTTAAAAGTGATATGAATGATGGGTTATATTATCAAGATGTCCAAGTAGTAAGTTTATGTTACAAGTCATCTGATTGGTTTGTTTATATTTTAAGAATAGTTAATTTATATTATACTACCAATTTAGCAGTGTGAACACTTAGTTTGTTTCTGTTTTAATATATTCATTATAATCATTTAATTATTTTCATGAAATCTATTTTGAAGATCAATAGAGCGAATAGAACCTTATTATTAGTTTTTATTTGACTTCTATTTTTCTGTTTATCTGTTTAGATGAAATGTTGTAGTTCAATTTTTAACAATAACAAACTCCCATTACATTAATGTCCCCACCCCCCCTGTACTGAGTGGTGCTACTATATGGAGAATTTGCTACTGTTTTAACCATGTGTGTAAGCATAGGAAATCGTGATATTGCGATGTTTTAGTGGTTTTATCTCAATTTTGACCACTTCTTAATTTACACTCTAGATGAAAATTTGCATACATATGTTCTCCTGGTGACAATACCATTTTTAGATTTTCCAAAAAAATTTATCAAAAAAAAATTAGCAAATTTATTTTTTATTTTTATTTGAGATATGATGAAATGAGATGCACTGTGACTTCTCTATCAGAGTCAGGAATCTCTCAGCTACCACGCCTAGAGAAACCTGTTAGCCACTTTATCTTCCCTTTCCATTTCCTGCCCTAAGGTTCCCTCATATTCTTCTCTATCCTATTCCATCCCATTTCCACAACATAATCTTTGTCAACTCTATGGCCTTTATATCTAAATCCTTATCTTTTTCCAAACCCAGCATAAAGATCAAGAACTCATCTTATATATAATCCTTTTGTTTATATTTATTTTTCCACAACTTCATTATTTGTAGCCTTTTGCTTGCAGGCATTTGCATTCAATTATCAGATGCCAAACATTTCAGTATTCTTTAGACTGAGCATTGTCATCTAGTGGTATTAAATTTTATTTAAACTTTTTTTAATCCTATTTTTGGAACTACATAAAACTAAAGTATATATATATTTAAAATGCTTTTTTCATAAAAATGCATTAAAAACAACTTTTTTTCTACTTTAATAAATAAAAGCATCGAATAATAATTTTTATTAGTCACTAGAGACTATCCATTTAATGAATAATATAGAACCATCATGTTTAAAAAGTTACAAACCAGTTCTCAAAAAGTAATTTAAATAACTAATATTCACTTTAAATAGATTCAAAAAAGTTGTTTCAAAAATATATTTATTAATTACTTTGTGTACAAATTGGAAAGGATATATACAAAGTTAAAGGAGGTTATGCTGAGAGTTCTTATAAATGGTTTAGTAGGCCGGCATGTTTGTTGTTCTGTTGATGGGATTTTTTTTGAAATCTGATTTATGAATTTCTAAAGAAGGTGACGTCATATGTTTATTTGTGAAAACAAAAATAAGTTTTTTAGTGTATTCATATGGATAAAAGGAAACTTTATTTTTTTAATATCTATCTTTTGGCAAAAGTTTTCAATACTTTAATTACATATCTTGTTTATTGAACTTTATGATTATTAAAGTGTTATTTAAATAAAACACATCTATTAGAAATCTGCCTATTCAAGATTTTTATCAGCATTTAGTAAATCAGTATATTCAACTAATTGCTCTAAAATAGTCAACGGATGCTTCTAAAATTATGTTTTTCATAGCATAAAATAAAATGTCCACCTATTCAGCTGAAGCTTGAGTCTTCACCTCGGGCTCCAGGGTGGGATCATTGGGCTATAAATAACTTTTTAGTGGTTGGGCCATGTAGACCCATGTACAGATACACATTGAGCAAGATTATAGTAATCCTTTGTGGACGTAATTGTTGTCTGGATGGTGTCCTTTTGTAAACAATATTAATAATTGTTTTGTTTTTTTGTAGATTGAATACTTTGCAATCACATCGGGTAATTAGACCTGAAGACCTCTATGTAATCTTTCACAATAAAGGTTGCTTTGAAAGATAAAATATTAATGATTTTATATACTTTAATAAAATCAGATAAATTTGAATTTCCTGGACACAACTGGAGTCTTTTCAAATTCAGCATAATTTATGATCATTGCATTCCCATATTTTATAAATAGAATTTAGCATCCATTGATCTTTGTAGATGTGGACAAAATCAAACTATAAAATACGTAATTAGTCAAGTGTTGCTAGCCGAGAGGTCAGCGCAGCCGCCTTGCCAGCCGATGCTATGACATATTGGGAAAAAAATACATAATTAGTGATAATCAAATCTAGAGCCAAAATTGAAGAAATTAATAAGGTTACTAATTCTGATGTATTTCCCGGTTGGAATTTCTACAGGCTTCTTGATATTATTTTTTAATAATTAATAATTAAATCCACATATTAAAGAAGTAAATAATAATTTTACTCTACTAAATTGAATCCAGAATGTTATCAACTCAAGCACCTCTTTATTGCTTTTAGACCTTTTTGAATAACACCATAATCTACTTAAAAACCTTTTTTATCATCAGCACCTTCCCTTGTATAATTTGTTCTTTTCTCCACTTTACTTATGCTGAAATGAAGAGGTAATATTTATGATTATTTTATTTTAAATATTTTAGTGAAATCATATTTTAGATAATCTCTGGGTAGTTGCCAAAGGGAATAGTTCATTAGACTATAATTAGTTATCAAAAAGTATCAAAAAAGATAGTTTCTCTTTAATAGACTTTTCACTATTAATTCAAAAAATGCACTTATAGAAGAAATGTTAATTTTAAAATTAAATTTGCATGAAGCTTTTAAAGTAAATCTTAAACAGTTAAGGATACTGAACAAGAGCAACTCTCTACTCCAACACTATCTAGTATTAATTATTCAGTGTAGAAATGCTCGTCTTATCGTATGGTTTAAACTAGAGAGTTTATTGCTCTATTATTTATAACATTCTTAAGCAGAACAATAGGATGCCTATACTTAGTATTACATATATATACACAGGTATATAATTTATTATGCCTGTGTTTCAGTTATTAGTAAAGAATAGAAAATACTAAAATAATTACTAAACTGGATTCAAATCTATGTAACTATTAAAATAGGTTGATCTGATTTCAAAACCTTAGCTTGATAAGTAAATTGAAATTAAAGATGTCTGCTAAATGCATATATGCATTTCTTCCAAGTTTAAATCCTAAGACTTCTTTATAAAAGAAAAAGGATAGAGCCCAGTTTGAGGGTAGAATTTAAATACTAAGGATAGGAGTTTTACTGTAATTGATAATCACTGATTACTCAAATTTACACTAGGTGGCACTAGGCTGGAGACATTGAAAAGTGGGAAGGTAAGAGGTTTAGATGGATGGGCAGCAGAGATGGTAATGAATTTAGGATATAGGGCAAAAGTAAAGTTATTATCCTATTTTAATAAAATGGCACACAATAGAGTTTTCCCAAGTAGTTGGAGTAATACAAGAGTAAGGTTATTATTTAAAGGAAAGGGTAAGGATCATAGAAAGTTGAGTAATTATAGACCGATAGCAGTAACATCAGTTTTATATAAAGTTTTCTCGTATATGGTAGCTAGTAAAGTTGTAAAATAGATGGAAGGGAATAATGTAGTGGGGGAAATGCAAGGAGGTTTTAGATTTGATAGGCATATAGGAGATAGTTTATTTGTAGTTACACAACTTATGGATATGAGTAGGAATGCAGGTAAGCAGTTATATATGAGTTTTATAGATATAAAGAAGACATATGATAGAGTAAATAGAAATAGATTATGGATAAGTTTAGCAAATTTGGAAATAGATGAAGCTTTAATAGATATTATTAAGAAATTATATGAAAATAATTATATATATCAATTAGAGAATATAGAATCAATTAAGGTTAAAAATGGTGTGGGACTAAGGCAAGGATGCCCTATGGCACCTATTTTGTTTGTGTTGTATTTGAGTGAATTGGAAAGAGCAATAGAAAGATTAGGAAGAGGGATAGAGATATCGTTAATAGGTAGTAAGGGAGTATATATTTTGTCAGGTCTTTTTTTTGCAGATGATATATTTTTGTGTGCAGCAAAAAGAGAAGATATGGAAGTTATGTTGAGGTCATGTGCAAGGGTGGGTAAAGAGATGGGGTTTAAATTTAGTGAAGAAAAATCAAATAATAATGGTTAATACTGGGGAAAGAGAAGATTTATAATTTTTATTGGGAGATATTAAGTTAAGTGTGGTGAATAGATACAGTTATTTGGGAATTATTTTAAGTAATCAGAAAAATTATTTGGATGAATGGGAGAAAAAAATGATAAATGAAGCAAAGAAAGGAAAGGAATTGATAAAGAAATTAACAGTGTTTTAATATAATAAATATGATGTAGCTAGAATATGGTAATGATGCATTATATGTTAGTAAAAAGATATTAGATTACTTAGAAAAAGCTCAAAGGGAAGTAGGAAGACACGCATTGGATGCAGAAGTATGGATAGCAAGGGAGGCAATTCAAGGAGAAATGGGATGGTCAAGTTTTCATATGAGAGATGCAAAAGGTAAAATAAAAATGTTTGGTAGATTGTGTTTATGGATAATAAAAGAATTGCTAAAATAGTATTTAATTGAGTTATGAGTAAAGGTCAGGTAGCAAGATGGGTGAGAAAGATAATGCGGTATGCAAAAGATTTGGATAAAGAATTTATATCAGTATATTTGTACAAAAGATGGGATGATTGTGTTAAGAGGATTATTGAGTGTTATAGTAGTAAGGAATGAGATAAAAGAATAAATTTATTAATAAAGACTAGGGAGTTAGAGAGATGGAGAAATAGTATGGAGAGTAAAAAGAGTTTAAATATATATAGAAATAAACAGAATATTAGATGTAAGTTAATATATGATAATAGTAAGGAAAGTAGTTTATTGTTTAAGGCTCGAACAGGATCTTTAGCTACAAAAGAATATGCATGTAAATGGAAAAATATGGGTGATTTATTTTGTAAATTATGTAAGGAAGGAATAGAAAATATTAGGCATTTGTTAATTGAATGTAAATGTTTGAAAACAGAAAGGGTACATATAATGAAGTTGTGGGAAAATAAATATGAAAAGAGTGATTATACAGAAAGTGAATTATTGGTTTTTATGCTGGGTTTGGGAAAAGATAAGAGGGATTTAGATATAAAGGTTATAGAGTTGACAAAGATTATGTTGTCGAAATGGGATAGAGCAGATTATGGGTAAATTTAGAGTGGGGAATGTAAAATAAAGTGGCTAACAGGTTTATCTGGGCATAATTGCTGAGATATTCTTTGATTTCGTTTAAGGAGAAGCCATAATACATCACATCACATCTTATTATGTTGTTTAGATTGGGAAGTTTGGTGTTTTTTTTTGTTATTTTAAATTTTTGGTCACGGAATAAAATGCTTACTGTTAATAAAGAACTGATGGTACAATAAATAGTTGTTAAAATGGCTTCAGATTCATATAATTGTTCAAGCAGATAAGCTAGTGGTTTTATTTGCATATTTATAATTATGATTGTGCAGTTTATTGTTAGATCACCCTGGAATGAATGTTTTTGTCTTATCATATTGTTAAACTGGGAAAATTAAAGCTTTATTGATATTGTTTAAGGATCTTCTCTACAATAAAAGTATATTAATATTTTTTATTCATCATTTATTAGACTAGAGACTGGCTGCTATCTACTTTCAACACCTTGTGGAAGAATGTAATCATAAACATGTGACCAAAGACTTATGAAAAAATGTATGATTCCCCAGATACACATTTCATGCTGAAGCAGTACTCATCAGTTGGCCTAGATTGCTCAGTATATATAGATAGCCAATTACTACACTTTAATTGATAATTGTCACACTTACTCCCCTCACATCTTTGACACAAACCACTTGATTGTGAGGGTAATAAGTTTGAGACTTACTGGTATCAATTAAACTGAAGTAATTGGCTATCTAGGTAAATATGATAAAGATATGTGTAAAAGATTGTGATCTGTGACAACTGCTGAGTGCTGTTTCAGCATGAAAGGTGCATCTTGGAGAAAATACATCGTTTCACATGTATCCATTTACATGTATATACTAGGGATGGGCAAACCTTGCAGCACTATATTTTAATATATGGATTTTTTTCTACAGTACAGACTTTTTCATACCTGCACTCCAATATGTAATACATAGGGGTTTGAACTCAGACTTTCACATGACCCCCAACTATCCATACTAATTCATATTCTTGATCACACACGTCGAAAAGATAATGGAAATGATGGGTGCGCATATTACGTTAAATTTTATTATTAGATTATTAGCAGCCAGTTTACACCAATACATTATTTTTAATTCCAAAAAAGACCAAGAGAGAAACAATAACAAAAAATGTATTATAATTATCTTTATAGATCACATGATCATTTTATTTTTTAGTTTTTTTAAAATTTGACTTCAGGGATTTTATTTTCTATAAACTCTTCGGCAGTAATTTTTTTATTTCTAATCAACTCTAATCTTCAGGCGTATCTTTTCAATGAAAGCAATTGTTGCACCAATTAGTTTTTTATAGTGATGTAACTAGGCCTATCAAAATTATTTAAATAACGTGAAGAATGAAAGTCAAATGCCATCAAATTTTATATCAATGATAGTAATGTTCAGAATTTCATATGCTGTCAATACTTCAATTAATTGAAATCATATTATTTATCGACTAATCTGAAATTATTTTATACTAATAGACATTTGGATATACTTTCAAAAGATGTAACAATTGCAGATCCTAAACGTTCTTTTTTCTTTTTTTTCTTCTCATGTGTCGTAGCATCAGCCGGGAAACGAACCCACTAACCCAGGACAACTGCTTGTAAAGCTGCTGTCGCTGACCTCTCGATCACCAATGCTTGACTAAATGTTCTTTCAAGCAAATACTCACCACTCAGCGTTACATGTATTTATAAATCAAGATTATACTCATTGCAGTGGATTAATTATTACACTTTCTTTTATATTTACAAAAACACATCTCCCTTTATTTGGAAATGAATTAATTAATACGAGAAAAATGATTTTTAAAGAACAACTTATTTTACAGTTCGGTACATTCTGCAATTGATTTAAAAATAAAATTATTATATGTGCTTACTAAAGATATATTGGTTTTACTGTTGAACGTCCTTTTATAAAGGAATTCGCAATGCAATAAAGATCTTTTTGACTTTCCCTAATTTTAAGGGGTACTGGACCGACTTTTTCTATACCAAAGACGATAATACTAAATTATCTGGTTTAAATATATCATTTAATGAAAGTAAAATCGATAACTGTATTTGCTGATGCAAATAATTAAATATTTCAATTTTGGATTAATATATACATTTTTTTAAAATTGAGATGATGTTAAAAGAAAAGATGCAAAATAATAATAATAATTAAAAATTAACACAAATAAAACTGCTGCATGGTCAATATACACAGGCAAGCACTGTACAGAGTTGTTTAATGGTAAACCATCTGCTTTCCTTGGTTTCCCATTCTACCTTGGAACCAATGGAATGAGCAAAAAATTCAAAATAAATTAAAAAAAGATGCTGAAAAAATCACAACCTCACTTGAAAAGTCGTACCTATCAATATACGCAAAGGTAGCACTATTTAATCAACTTATAATTACAAAAATTACATACTACACACCTATAATCAAATTTGCAAAAAACATTCATATCTAAAATCTCGTCAATCTGTAACAAACTAATATGGAAGAGAAAGACAGTGGCAATCTCTTTGAAAAATCTGAGCAGACCACCACATAGCAATGGACTTTGACTCCATACAATCAATGTTTTTTACACACAGAAATCAGTAAATCTAATAACAGCAACCATAAAAAGATTTCCAGACCTGGAGTGTGTAATCAGTATAATACCCACAGACAGACCACCCCCTTCATATGGATATCTATCCACACTGATTGAAGAACTCAAGCCAATATACAACAAAATATCACTCAATAATGACAACAAGTATACATACTGGGACATTTATAATATACGATATCCAAACCAGACACCTAATCTACATCCAACAGTTCTTGGAATAGACAACAGGCAACTACTGCAACAGTTCAGAAAATGGTCATTAGAACCAAAATTTATTTGATTTTCTACTTAAGCTTAATCTCAATGCTCTACCCACAACCCATTTTCTTAGATTTCGTAGATTCTATACAAATATAGACCCCATGTGTGGACTATGTCATAGAGAAGAAGAGACACAAGATCATTTTCTTCATTCCTGCAGTGCCCTAGAAACAATACGTAGCACAATGTTTACCACATACAGAAAGACTTTCATTTCAATTGATGAAATAATAAATAAGTTTAAAAAAGGCAACAGCCCTGCTATTCGTGCAGCAACATACAGCCTTTATGCCCACTGGTGTACCAGATGCACTTTTGCACTTGCCAATAACTCTCGACGCCACCCAGCAACATATTCAATAAAACTAGAACTGTTCAGAAAAAGAGACAACATCCTAGCTCAACCAGATGTGTTTGCAGCCACATGGTCACACTTGAAACAAAGATCCAGTCTATGAAATGTAAAGGCCAATAAGATAGATGATGACATTTTCAACATCAGCATTTTTTCCAACTTCAAAAAGATGCAAGCAGAAACTGAACTAAATAGAAGACCAAATTTAAAAACAAGAAGAAAAAAAAAGTATGCAGAAAAGATAAAGACTTATATACTGAAAGTTGTAATTTGTTTTTCATTTGTGACAAATCAATATATTACTAGATGTGACTCTGTAACTTTTTAGACTCAATAAGTTTTGCTTTGAAACATAATAATAATAATAATAATAATAATAATAATAATAATAATAAAATAATAATAAAAAAAAAAAAAAAAATAATAATAATAATAATAAAAAAATGATGATGAAGAATGTAGAGGTGGGGTGCGAAAAAAAAAATATCTCCACTCACTCAAAGGCTGAGGATAACCCAAAAAATGCTGTTTCTGAGAAAACCTATTTTTCCCCCACAAACACACCCAAAAAAAATTATAAAATAAAAAAAAAAAAATATATTTATACACACCCCACACAAATTCAAGACAAAACATACACTGGGGCTGGGGACCCCCCCACAAAAAAAAAACCCAATAGCAAAATAAAAAAAAAAAAAAAGGGGGTTTTTTGAAACCACCATCCTACACTCTTGTAACTAAATTATAAAAATAACTATAAAGGAAGTAAAAAATTATTCAAAAAAAAAATTATTTTGAAATTCAAGATGATGACATTTTATTTGTCCCAGAAGATTTATTAAGAAAATGGCAGATATATCTGACTCTTGTCACCCTGGAATACATGCATACCTAAATTTGTGTACGCTCATCTTGGCACTTTACTCAAAATACTTATCAAGACTGGCAAATTTTTTATCAAAAGAACTATATCTCTTTGAAGGCTATATCCCATACTACTAGTCCCGTTTCACAAAAAACCAGAAAAAATCTCGACTGTCAAAAACATACGGCCCATTTCTATGAGCCCCCTTGGAATAAAAATCCTTGAATCTGTAATAAAAGACAAAATTGAACCGCATATTCTACCAATGATCTCAAGATGGCAGTTTGCAAAAAAAGGATCATCTACCGGACAAGCTGCGATCCTATTCAAAACAATTATTGATGACATTAGAAACAGGAAGAAACATAGTCCAATAGCTGTTCAATTAGAACTTATTGATGTATTGGTAGATACACCAATTCCCAGATCAATACTATATGTCATTACCAACCTCTTGATTAATAGAGAAATACACCTAACAATGAATGGAAAATACTCACCTTCCTTCAACCCTTACTGCTCCATTCCACAAGGATCTCCATTAAGTGCCATCTTATTCACAACATATATAAACTCGCTCTTGAAATAAATTGAAAAAAGCATACCTGGCATATACATTTCGAGAATAAATACTAACATATCATGCTTAGCCTTCATGGATGAACCGTTTCCGTCAAAAAAAATATCTTCCAAAGCTGCAAATCTGGAAGAATACTCAAGGGAGTAGACTTGAATTCAAGCTGATAAATCATGTGCAGGAAAATTTTTAATGGACAAGCACCTTTCTTTAAAGGAAAGCCACCCCTTTTTGGATTTCCATTCCATCTGAGTAATGCAGCAATGAGGTAAAATCCAGAATTGCTCAAAATAAAAATTGAAAATATAACAGCTCGCCAGAAAACTTATCTCTCAGTTTACGCAAAGTACACTATTCAACATGCTAATCACTACAAGAATTATATACTATACTCCAATAGTTATATATGCAAAGCCTTCCACTACTACTCAGCTCAGAAAACTTTTATGGGGTCAACGACGTTTCCACTCGATCAGAAAACTTCAGAGCCAACTTATACATAATGGGATGGGACTTCATTCAGTTAATACATTTAGAATACAGAAAACACAAACCTCATCTCATCTATTACTAAATTATTCCCTCACATTGCCCCTACCTTAAAAATTACACCAACTGATAGACCACCGCCTACAAAAGGCTACTGGAAAAACCTTATTGACCCTTTGCTTTCCATTGATAATCTCCACTTCTACCCTCCCCTGAATAATAAAATATTGGGAGTTCATCACTCCTCCAACCCCTCTTAAGATGAGGAAAGTCAATTTTAAGTCTCAATAACCGCAAAAATTAGAAAATTTAGATTTTGGAACCTGGCCAAAATCTTTGTTTCTTAGTAAACTTAACTGGAGCCTCCCCTCTATTTTATAAAATAGAAGATACTGCAAGGGGATGCTCAGTGCACACTCTGTCACAGGGATATGGAAACGCAACCACACTACTTTGACTGTCAATGCTTTGACAACATAGGACAGCAACCCCAGACTATTCAAAACACTCAGTTAATGAACTATTTATTTAAAACTTCAGTAAGGGTGTATATGCACAAATTCAGGCAGCACTTTTATCTATGCACTATTGTGCACTAGATGTACATTCATGTACAAAAAACCCTGAAGACACCCAACCTTTTCAATCAAATTGGAAAGTATTAGAGAAAGGACAAGAAAACACACAGAAAAGTTTTCAAGACCTTGGTCTTTAATGAATGAAAATCTTAGATCCTAGCCTAAAGTAAGACAATTGTCTCATTTGTCACCCCAGTGGAGAGAAAGGACGAAAAACTTATACTTTTTAGTTTGATTTTGCTTTATGTATGACTTTATTTAAGAGAACTGACTTTCATTTAATTTCCTATATATTTTTTATAATTATGTATTTATTTATACCACTATAGTTTTTTGTGTTCATTCATATCTTTGTAACTACGTTATTATACCTTTGTTACAAACTAAATGTACCAAATTCCTGTATCATACTATATGTAATAAGCTATGTAATCCTTGATTGCTTAATAAAGTTCTTTGAAAAGTAATAATAATAATAATAATAATAATAATAATAATAATAATAATAATAATAATAATAATAATAATAATAATAATAATAATAATAATAATAATAATAATAATAATAATAATAATAATAATAATAATAATAATAATAATAATAATAATAATAATAATAATAATAATAATAATAATAATAATAATAATAATAATAATAATAATAATAATAATAATAATAATAATAATAATTTGACTGGTTCTGAAATAACTTTTATAATACAAACAGGTTCTACCTTTCCCATGAAAGCCATACTCGAGTTCTTTATGAAATGTTAAATAAAGATCAGTCGCTGCAGCCACAGGTTTAAACCTGAATTGTCCTAGATATATGAAATTATGTATTTATTCTAGATATTATTTTATCTAGCTTTTTTTTAAAAATCAAACTTGTCTTTTAGCTGATCATGAAAGATTACGACATTAAAATAAAAAATTGTTGCTTGAATATACGCAATAATTTTTTTAGTCTGATTTTTTTAGTACTTTAATAATTTTATTTGAATCGCTGTTATATAAACATTTAATCAGGTTTACCACGTATTGTACTTCTAATGATTTTCAGGTTTTTCATTTGAAGTTTGAATCTTTATGAAAAGAGTTTTTTTTTTTGTAAATCTAATTTGCGATAATTTTTTAATAGTGTTAGTCAATTTCATTTTAAAGAGGTCAATTATACATTATTCTGTTTACGTAAATTATCTATCTCTAAAATCAGAATTACACGAATTTAAATTGATCTGTAATTAATGTATAATTTTCTAGTATTTTTACAAACTATGGATATATTTTATATATGTATCAAAAGCAGCACCCCCCATTTTTTTGACAACTAGCTACAAATAGACGAATACTCATTTACTAGTCAATAATCGAATGACTATACATATAATACGACTATGAGATGGTTACTTATAAAAATTTTAAGCTCGGAAAAGTATATACTGAAAATTTTTTCTAAGACAGCATAAGTTTAAATCTCATGCTATGGTTATAAAATGGGGATATACTAACCAATTATCTCACAAGATCCTTTGATATAAATTAGTACAGTCAGTATTTTTGAACGCAGTATATAAAAACTTTGTCTATATATATATATATATGCGTGTGTGTGCGTGTGACTGTACAATCTGTATTTTTGAATGCAATGTATAAAAACTTTCCATTAATATTTAATGTTTAAAATCTCAAGTTCTTTATCAACTAGTGAGCCAAATAAATATTTTAATAGCTTTATAAGTAGAAATATGGACTTAGATGTTGGGATATAGCATAGATTCTGATGTGTTGCTGCTTCTATCAATAATTTAAAAGATAGGATATCTGACAACATTGAAGCAACTACTCGATTAAATTAACTGAAAATAGAACTGTTAATTTACTTAATTTATTGTAAGGTAGTAAAACTTGGACACTCAGTAAAATTTTAAAAGTACTATACCAATATATTTTTGAATTTTCTGGATGTGATATAATAGTATCTATTATTTTTAAATGAAATGACATCGTTGTTGATTGGATATGTGAGTGTTGAATAAATAACACAAGACTTTCCACATGGATGCTTTCTTGAGAATTTTATCTCAAAAACTTTGCAAAAAAGATTGGTTTCAGTGGAAAAACATAGAAGGAAATAGAATCTAGTTAAGTGATGGAAATAAATATGGCTGCAGAGTCTATCAGAACAAAAAAGTATGTTGAAAAAGAATGCAAACTAATGGATAAAAGGGTTCTTATTTATGTTGCCTTTATAGTTCACAAATTGGTTTGTATAGTTATAGCAAAATGTATTCTTAGTACGTTATTATTATTAATAGGAGTAGTAATAGTAGTAGTAGTAGTAATATTAGTAATACTAGTAGTATAATAATAGTAATAATAGTGGCATTTTTGGGGATTTGGATGGCAATACTCATTTATGTGTAATTTCTGGAGCAGATGACTAAGATGATAATTTGGATTATTTATATATATTGCAAAATAAAGTAGAAAAATAAAAAGTTGTAGAAATCATTAAAGTTATGAGTTAATAACCTTAAATCTGAAAAAAACTAAAATAAATTATATTACTATATTCTCTCTTTAAAAAATGAACTCGTCACTTGAGTTCAGCAAACAGGAAATGAATATCATTATTGTAATATGTACAAACAAACAAACCAATGGAAATAACGGATGATTTAACATATTTTAGTTGGTGGGCTGTTGTTTTTGTTTCTTTAGAAGGAAACGGGCAGATTCATGGCCTTTTACTTGTTAATACGGCGGGGTACAGTTTATAAGAAACGATAACATCATTGCTATTTTCGGGATCAAAGTATTTGTTATGAAGAAATCCATAATTGTTAAGTGAGGTTATCCTTCCTTCATATAAGTTATGTTTATATAATAAAACACTTAAAACATTAAGTCGGGTTTGTCTTCATTATATGTAACAGCAATAGAATGGCATCTAGTAAGTATTATTACGTGTTATTACATGATTTCCTGAATGGTCTGGCGCAATTGGTAGAGCTTTCGACTTGAGATCCCAGGATAGATTCTGGCGCTCAAACTTTTTATGAACTCCTCGAGTAATAAAACCATTAACCTTTTTTATCACTTGATTAATATTTTATTTACTAGTTACAAAATTGATCCACTTCTGAGTTTAAACTGAATTATTCTATTACGTTGTTAATTGATTATGTGCCACAATGTATAAATAAAACTTAATAAAATATTTCTAAATAAACGATAGCAACCGCTTATTGATAATTCAAAGAACTTTTAATCTTCAATGGCTTTCTTCAATTAATCATAACATAGTAACTAAGTAAAACATATAAGGAAAAAGCTTCTTAAGAATAAGTATTTACACATTAAACTGAGATTTTGTATAAAAAAATCAGTAATGGATATCTGTAGAAAAGTATTAAAATATTTTTTCTCTGCTGTAGGCGAAAAATAATGATAGCAGCAAGTGTTGTTAGCCGAGAGGTCAGCGCAGCTGTCTCGCAAGCAAGCAGTTGGTTGCAGACGGTTGTTGCGGGTTCGTCTCCCGGCCGATGCTATGACATATGGAAAATAAAGATAGCTAACATCATCTTTTGGAGAAAAAAATCAACCAGAGAGTTCATCAGAGATTTGAGAGCTGTAAGTGGGAGAACGAGGATGGAGTCAATCTGAAGACCATATTCTACCATTGCACTAAACTATATAGGACAATAAATATTTGAATGATTTTTAGAGTTCATAAGAAGTTTGAGCACCGGAAATACCAAATCTGGAAAGCGACAACCTTATGCTTCAGAAATGCAATTATTAGTTAGGAGCTCATAAGAAGGTTAAGCTCCCGAAAATGTCAGTAACGGACACAATCTGAGAATCTTGCACTCCAAAATCAGACATTCTACCACTATATTAGCACACATGCCCCATCTCAGACAATTAATTTTCTTTCACAATTGCTCTCATCATTAAACTTATTCATCAATGTGGATTTTTTCTATTTCTTTTTATTAATATTTTCTTCATAATTTTTCTTTTTACAATTTCTTCTCCAATTTTAAAATGCTTTATTTAATATTTCTTACTTATTTTTTTACCATACTTTTTATTCTGTTATCTTACCTATATGAGCAAATCTCTATACTCCTGAATTCAATTCCTTTGTAGTGACATAAATTGTTCATTTAGGTAAAACTTTTTAATAAAAATCGGGTGTTTTTTTAATTATCTAACTAATAGGGTTGGTAATGAATGGTAAGGTAATAATGTTTATTCCATACCTGGATAGTTGCGATAAATTTTAGATTCAGGAACTAAACGTTCGTGAATGCCAGCTTATTTCTGTCACTTCCGGTGTCAAGCTTTTTATGAACTTCTGATCAATAATCGATTATTATAATGATCTACTATTCTTAGTTAAGGAATAAAAGAGCAAAACTCTTATCAACTGAAAATTCAGTAGTTTTGAGAGCAGTTTGCATGTAACGATGGGAGGGTTTATGAGAAGGCATTTGGTCTACAGTAAGTTATTTATGATTCTTGCTCCATTTGTGTATGTTTGAAAATTCTAAATTTGCACCCAAAAGTGTGTAATAAAGGGAACAATTCAATTTTAATTAGATGAGGGTATTTCATTTGAAGAAATTTTTTTTTCAATTAAACCTGTGTGATCGATCTAGTAGAACAAAAGGGTTTTGAAATCGAAGGAAAACCTTCATCTACTCTATTGATGATGAATACCAATTTAAATTTAAAATTACTATTTTCTCTTTTAATGCATTGTACAGGCTTAAACCTGCATTTATATATGTAATATATGCGGGATTCGAACTTAGACTTTAACACGACCCACTACTCTCAGAGCCATCTCATATTGCTGAGCTTCCCAATCACACACATGCTGAAAAAATAAATAATCATCAACATATGTATTTCATGCTAAACCAGCAATCATCAGTTGGTCTAGATTACTATCTTCACACAAATATATAATCAGTGCTCAGCTTTATATTAAGATAGCCAATCTTCATACTTTAATGGACAGGCTTCAAACTATTTCAACTCACAACTCTTCAGCCTTCCATTTCATTGAATATCTGATGGTGGAACGATATATAATCAGTGCTCAGCTTTATATTAAGAAATAGTTTGAAGCCTGTCCATTAATAGTATGAAGATTGGCTATCTTAATATAAAGCTGAGCAATGATTATATATATATGTGTGAGGATAGTAATCTAGACCAACTGATGATTGCTGGTTTAGCATGAAATACATATATTGGTGATTATTTATCTTTTCAACATGTGTGTAATCAGGTGGATCAGCAATATGAGATGGCACTGAGAGTAGTGGGTCATGTGAAAGTCTGAGTTCGAATCCCACATATTTTCTCTTTTGTGATTTATTTAAATTTCATTTATATAATATTTTTTAATAAAAATTAAAGATTGTGTTACAGCTAATAAAAATGATTCTGTACAGCTTTGGTTAATGCAATTCACTGATAGATAAAAACATCTCAAGTACTTTAATTAACATTAGTAGAAATACTATCATATAATCTAAAATGGTTTTTTTAAGTATCAGATGTAATATAATTTTATATACAATAGTCAAATATGTTTAAAATACATATATATATATAAGCAACAAATATTACAAATTATAAAATTATCATAGAAAAATCTTTTTTGGCAAATTATGTTTTTTGCCCTTTTCAATATGTCTCCACGATTTAAAGCACGTACAGCGACATCTATATCAATACATGAGAGAAGACAGATAAACAAATGGACATCTGACATGATCTATTATGTGATTTTTTTTTCCTAAATTCTACTACAAAATTAAAATTAATAATTTTGTAATAGAATTTAGGAAAAAAAAAATCACATAATAGATCATGTCAGATGTCCATTTGTTTATCTGTCTTCTCTCATGTATTGGTATTGATGTCGCTGCATGGGCTTTAAATCGTGGAGACATATTAAAAAGGGCAAAAAACATAATTTGCCGAAAAAGGCTTTTCTATGATAATTTTATAATTTGTAATATTTGTTGCTTATATATATATATATATATGTATTTTTAAACATATTTGACTATTGTATACTTAAAGTGCAACATAAAAAAGAATTGGTTTTAATTCTGATCCTTTTTCTGTATAGTAATTTTATATACCAAGATTCTTTGGATATTATTATAAAAGTATGTCTTTTTTTGAAAATGTCTTAATTCTATTATTATAATAGTATTGATTAATTTTTTGTCACCTAATTTTTGAAGCTTATCTTTACCTATGCCAACTTTAATTGATCTTTAATTCTAATAAGCTGAAATTGAAGGCAATTTGTTTTGGTGGGGTGGGGGATATTATTAAAAAAGCATTACATGTTTAAATTGAAAACTTTTTCATAATGGATTTATTTCCCAAAATTTGAAAACTGTTATATCATAAAACCCTAAAAAGGTGCAATATGATTTGTATTATTGAAAAGATGTGGTGGGATATACGGAGAACTATAATTATACAAAATGATTGTTGTATTTTGTAAAAATTGCATGCAAGTTTGTGCACTCCAGAAAAACTAGAATTTATTCCAGAGATTGTACTGATAACTGAGGAATTTAATTAAAGCATTAACGTAATGGCGATCGACAATTCCAAGAAATATTTGCTGATTGCAAATATTTCTAGATAAGAGACCTTACCTTATTGGAGAATGTAATTAATTGTTGCAGTTATCAGAAAGCTATAAAAAGAGTATGTAACAAATATGTAAGGTCATTATTCCAGTGCATCTTCAGTTGACTTTCCTATTCAATTCCGGTAGGAGAGATCTAGCGTAAGTGCTTCGGTTAATGTCCAGCGCTCAGTGGAAATGTAGTTCACAGCAATATAGTTCATGACATAGCTGAATAGGCCCACAGAAATTGGGAGACTGTAACCTGAGGACCTATAGCAGCTAAATGAAGAGTTGAGTTTCCAGTGGTTTTCAAATGGAGTTACTGGTGAACTGTTGCAGAGATGGAAGCTGTAAAGAGCTTATAGTCAGTCGCAGTGCTATGCTATGATGTGTTCGTGTACAGCTAAACTGGACTGGGGCCAAGGGGTGCATAAACCTAGCCCATTGTGAACCTCTTTGTAGCAGCCAGCCTGAATATACATAGAGGGAATTGAGCATTAGCGAACTGTAGAGATAGTGTTGTTACAAAGTATTCGCTATTCTGATTACTTAAAAATATTGTCTTTTATTATATATATTCATTTGCTAGCAGCTCAGTCATACTTGCAGACACAGCAATGATAAAGTCTTTTATGAAAACATTTTGCTATATAAGAAGATAAATATTGGAATTGGAAATAATTAATAAAAAAAAAACAATATCTGTTATTTGCAAACGTATTAGTTTAAAATATCATTAAATTTCGTAAAATTTTATTATTATTGTTTGGCTTTCTCATTCTTTATTTTGTTTTCTAGTGACTTTTAATATATATATAAATTACATTTTATGCTTAAACAAACCAATAGTATATCAATACTTTGATGTCAAGGCAACAGTACAATTAAATAATGAATGGAATCCATTGACAATCCTGATGTAAGATTTTTAAATAGAATGTAAATGAAATCAATTATTGAAATAGATTAAAAATAAATCTAATTGAAAGTTTAAATAAATTTAAATAAAGTTTAAATAAACTATTTGAAATTAAATTAATAAACAATCATTTTACAATCTTTTAAACAAACTAATCTACAATTCTCTAAATGCCATAAACCATAAGTGCCAGCAGCTAAGTACTTATTATATATAAATAGCTCAACATAAACATCAGCTTAAATAAACCAATAAATTATCAGCACTTGATTGTAATGGCAACACTATAACTATATGATAAATGTAATGTAGAAATTGTGTTCAACATCATTATTATACTTCAAATATGTGATTGCAGACATTGAATAAAACATTATATTGGTTTCTAAAATGCATTTTAAATAAGCAAGTTTTCTACTATAAGATATCTTGCATAGCGTTGCAACCGTCATAAGCTATTATTACTTTTAATGATATACGTTATGCAGATTTTTCCTGAAAGTGGATATACTTTAACATGAATTTATTCAAAACATTCACTTTTTGATAAATCCTTAATCAATTACTATTGTTTATTAGTTGTAAAACTTTAAACATACATCAGTGATCTTTACAAAGGTGAATGAAAAACTTTTTTTTTAACTAATCACTTTTGCTTTTGTGGATAAATTTGCATGAAGTACAGCCATAAAAACAATATATTGAGATAGTTATTTGGTAAGATATGTCACAATTGGCTTAACGAGTTGATCATGTTAGCTGAAATGTATTTATGAAGCCATTAACAGTTTTTTTTTTTTTCTTATGTCAAATGCTGACCTGGAAGCGAACTCCTGGCCGAATCCGGGCTAGCTGCTTGAAAGGCAGCTATGCTAACCATTAAGCCACCAACGCTTGACGAAGCCATTAACAGTTTTACTACTATTATTATAAAATGAGAGAATTATTATAAGAATGGAATTAATATAAATTTTTAGAAAAAGTGTTATTTCTAAAACATATATAATTCCTTTGCCGAATGAACATTTTAAGTGAAAGTCATTGGGCATCTATGTAAATAATATTGTAAGTATATCTAATCTTGTTAAATTTAAACTCTATATCTAATATTAGACGAAATATAATAGTATCCAATTTAATAAAGAATGACTAATAATAATTATTCAAATATTTATTGAAAAATAATTGTGATTAAGTGCTTATTAAAAATGTTTCTGGAAAATTATGTATATATGTATCCACTTTCTTATTATCATATTGTCCGATAAGAGGAGTGTCTCATCTACTATAACAGCGTTTACTATTTAAAAGATCTACTTAACGTTACATATCTATATATCAATAACAATAATGGGTAATAAAAGAAAAGACTGGAATTAACTCTGTAATTTTAAACATATTAGCATATAAATAAATAATTAATAACTAACAGCTATAACTAGATTATGGCACGACTCCCATATCCAGTATATGGCAATCATGACTATGAGCGATCCATAGCTATCATTTAATTATTATATCATCGTCATCATTTTCAAACATTACTAATCCATTAAGATAAAGTTCTCTCCCAAGTTTAATCCAGTTTCTCCCAATCCATGGACCGTCTTTTCTATATATATATATCAACATCCTTATTTAATTCACCTATATCACATGTGATCTCTTTCTAGGAATCATTTGGAATCCAGTTTAAGATTTATCTCTCTATCTATTATGATATTTCCGAAAATATGGCCAGGCCAGCCCCGTTTCAATCTCTTAATTCTTTAAATGATGTCAGTGATTTCTTCTCTCACCCAAACATTCTGTTCTCATTTCCTTTTTATCATTCCCTATATCATGATGTGTTAAATAATCTGAAGTTTATATCGCCCATCTGTAAGTGTCTAAGTCTCATATTTCTATATAAATCACATCTATTAGAAACCTTTATCAAATTCATAGGCATATTTTCTTAATATTAAATATTTTTTATTAAAAGTATTCCACCCATGTTTAATTCTATAATTAATTTCATCAGTTATATTTCTATCATATTCAACTATTAGTCTTATTAAATAAACCCCATCTTCTTACACCTTTAAGCAAATAATGTCTATTATTATAATAACGGTTGCGACTGTTTCTGCAGTCTTCTTCAGATCGCAATCTATTCCTTTACCTTTCCACCATTTTGTTAATAGGATATATAGTTGTATATGAATAAGCAAAATTACTGAAGAAGAAGGAAGAAGTATATATAGAATTCTATCATATTATTAGTATGATCAAGGTTTTTTTATTGCTAATTCTTTTAGATTGTCTTATAATTCATGGAAGTTTCTTCTGAAATAAGCTTATTGCACATTACTTTAGTTTTCTTAGCATTTATCTTTAGATCTACTTTTTTATTTTCATTTAAAGTTCTGGAAACATTATTTGCATAATCTGGGTGACTTCGATAATCTCTCCATGCATTTTTATCTATTAGCTCTTGATTTTAATCCACAAAATACTGCTCATAAATGTGCTGCAAAAAGTTTTGAAAATATGGAATTACCTGTACTACATTTGGATCAGTGATAATGTTAGTATCATCATAGAATCTAATCACTTCTGAAGCATTTTGGCAAATATTTTTCAGAATAATATTGCTGGTGTTTATCTTCATAGTTCAGAGCTTTAATTACTGTGGAAATGCTTAGAAAATCAAACACCTTTTCATAAACTGCCAAATCGAAAACGTAATGGCTATTCATTGATCTTTTCTGGAACCTCTCTCAACGCTTGAATGTAATACACTATGTTAAAATGCCTTTTAAACACTACTTGTTCTTTTGGTTGGTTTGAATCTAAAGTTCGCTAATAACGAATTTATAATTATCTTGTTGAAAATCTTGTATACAACTGATAGTAGATTTAATAATAATTATTTATATTTAAAGTTACATTAAAAATTAATTCCAGTAATTTATTCAATATATGTAGAGAGAGAGAGGAGGAGAAAAAAATAGGAGTATGTATGTGATTTTTACTTCAAATTTGTTTAGCAATAGAATAAAATTTCGTAACAATTATTGCAGTAATACACATTTTTTATGTGTAAAATCAATCAATTGCTAATATTATTACATCTTGAAATGTTTTAATTCCTACCACCATATGTATATTTTTACAATAATGTCGCCTCTGTAATTCTAAAACTATTAAGAACAATACAGAATAGCTTACCGTAATTTCATTTTTCAGAATATTCTATCGCCTGTTTCAAAGTGAATTAATTGTACTCATTTTTTTTTTTTCATAATTTTATTAATTATGTGTTCAACCGTATTTCTAATTTTAATAAAGACAACTCTTTCGAGTTAGCTAATACACACTCGCGACATCTAATATTATACGTAAATCATTGCCAAGACCGAACACTGCATTTAATGCCAGTAAAATAAGATTGTTTCAGTCAAGCTAATTTAAAACAATCAGAAAGATTCTAATTGAACAAAAATAAATTTCCAAGCGAAACTTGATTGTTATATAAAACATGCTGTTATTGGTTTAAATTTTTATGGAATGTAAAAGACGAAGAGGATGCCAACTTTCACTTGTGAAATGAGAGATTTATTTTAATGCATTTTCTGTTAGAAACATGACGGATTTGCGGATTAATAAGTGTTTATTCCTGTTTAATGCGCAAGCATTCCGGAAACTGTGAACGACAAGCTACGTTCTGCATCTTATTCATATATATATTAAAAATAAATAAAATAATTACTCTGCGAGTACGTAAGAAGTTTGAGAACCATGATGGGGCTGGGTGCGATCCTTTGGAACTCAGGCTCTATCATTACACCAAACGACATAGCAATATGCGTCAGGGCATACGTAAATATCTAATTAAAAGGTTACAATCACGGTTATGACATACAATTACAAAGTCCAATTTTTGTCTCAAATTTTTTAGACTGTTAAATTTTCGGGTTTTTTTTTTTTATACGCTCTGCGGTTAAATTCTTGAACTAATAGTAATAATTGAATGGAATGTTACCCGGAAGTTCATAAAAACGTCCACACATTTGGAAGTGACAAGTTTGAAATGAGACTCATTGATCTTGAGTTCCAGAGATTGTCACTTTTTTTTTCTTATGTGTCATAGCATCAGCCGATAAGCGAACCCGCTAACCCGGGACAACTGCTTGTAAAGCAGCTGACGCTGACCTCTCGAACCAAGGCAATTCTTGGTTGAATATTATTAAGCATGGGATTTAAATGATTTCATCTTTTAAATTATTGGAAGTTTTATTTATTTCGCTTTATTCTATAAAACTAGCTAATATTGTCTTCGGGAACGAATTCTCTCCTCTAAGGAATAATATAGCTCAATATAGAGACAGATAACATCAAGTGCAAACATTTCTGGATTTACTTCAATTGAGGAAAAGAATTCTTTTGTTCTACGTGCTTCTAAACAATGTCACGTGGTCTCAAAGCAACCGATCTTGCAATAAATAAATATACTTTTCAAATAAACTATGCAATGCATTAGTTTTTTAATTAGTAAAAACCATTTAAAAATAAACCAAACAACAATTAATTTACTTTTGTAAGCAAATAATTAACCTTAAGTTAATCATTCAGGTCTCCATCCAACTTCTGGAATTTAACGTTTTGTTTTCTAATAAACACAAAGGAAGTAAAAGGAAATCTATTATCATTTCATCATTATCATTTCAACTATTATCTATATATTGCACGATGATGCTCTTTCTAAATTTAATTCAGTTTCTCTAATCTATAGCTTCTCTACATTATTCAAAAACTTTATTTCATCAACACATCTCGTACATATGGTATCTTTGTAGGTCTTTTTCATTCTCTTGAAATCTCAACTGTCCATCTGTTATCATCTTTTCTAGCAATATATCTAGTCCAATTCCACTTCAATCTCAATTCTTTCAATGATCTCAGCCTATCGCCCAAGTACTTTACTTTTGTTTCATTCTTGTTACTTGGTAAAGGTATCTTTCCATGCTTTATTTTGTGGTCTGAAGTCTTTGAATTCCTATCTGTTAAGATTTAAGTTCAGACCCATATATAAAAATTGGTAAAATATATCTAATAAACCTTTTTAAAGACTTAAGCATATCTCCTTTTAATATTAAGTTATAATTCCATCCAAGTTTAATTCTATAAATAATCCTATCCATATGTTTCCAAGAGTAATAATAATCTGATCAAAATATTTATAAATATTAGCTTTTTTTTATTTATGATTGTTAATCTTCATTTTCTTCTGTGAAAAAATAGTTAAAATTACTTTACTCTTTAGCATTCATCTGCAAAATAATCTTTTATTTATATTCCCTTAACTTCCCATTTTAATATACAAAATACTTCTTGCAAATTGTTGCAAAAAGTTTTGGGGACATGGATTCATTTTTTTATCATATATGCATTTACCAATGCTAATCTTCAAAACATCACAGGATCACTATTTCCTATGCTTACACAAACAGTTCATAACAGTAGCAAACTCTCTACAGCGACACCCAGTGCAAAGTATAGTAATCAATGGATACCAGAAAATGTGTATAAAATCTCTATAAGTGCCTACTCCTCCAATATGGCCAGATTAGTTTTTAGCTTATAGTTTTCATCAATGATCTGAGTGCAGTGCTGTCAGATCTAAGGATCATCACTAATGAAATCCATAAGCTAGAAATTAATCTGGGAATATTGAAGGAGTGGGAACTAGATAGGGATTTTCTACACAAACTTTCCGGCATTCATTGATTACTATGGCTTGCACTGGGTGGCACTATTATATGTAGAAGTTGCCACTGTTACAATTCTAATCTTCTTAAGGTCATTATGTGATATAACTCTACGGTTGCATTTTGATAAATATTCTTCTGAATGTGGCATTATCTACTCAAATTTGTAGCTTGATGTTTTAAAGTAGTGTTAATTTGTTTTCTTTTTGTCCTTTATTATATCATTTTATAAAATAATATTTTTACATATATTTATTGATCGTTTTAGTTATAATTTCTTTTTTTTTTTTACTACTAAAAGAATTTTCCTTACAATACTAAAATGTTTTATATTTTAGAGACACATTCATTTCTATAGCTTTTTTTTTTTTTTTTTTTGGAAATTCATAGATGTAGTTTCTTAAGTCATGATTAATTAATTTTACAACCTTTTTGTCATTCAATTTTTATTTTCTTCTTATATTGCGTTAAATCAATAAAAAAATTGGTGAATTGCTGCTTTTTTCAATCAATATCTGCACAGCTGTTTTTAATAAAATATAACTTATTTTCTTATTAATCTCAATTACGTTTGAATTGTTTTCAAAATTTGCTAAAATTTCGAATACATTATCAAGTTCTAATTTAAATTCACTGGAATATATATCAACTGTTGATGCTATCTTTTATAATTGTTTCGATCTCTCTAGTGTTCTATTAATATGCGTAAAATCTCATTTACAGACAATCACTTCTTACATGAAATCTATTCTGAACATTACAATCTTAAAAGACATATTTTATGTTAGTAAAAATAAAATCTATTTCTATTTTATCCTCATTTGTATGTTTCCATGTCCGTTTCTGTTGATCATTTTTCTCAAAGAAAAAATCACAATTTATTTATATATATTTTTTCGAATGCCACAAATTAGTATCCTGTCTTATTTTTGTCACTCCCAACACTTTCATCTTTCAATCATTTTCCATTAAAACCTCCCATAACAATGTTAAAATATTGTTTTGTGCATTCAAAAACATTTTATATAACTATATAAAAATTCTTTACATTTTTCAATACAATGCGGACTTGTTGGAGCATAAAAATTATCTGAAACCACTGAAACCATATACTTATACATATATAAGTTTTGGCTGCAGAAAGGAGTTTGCTATTAACTGAAAGGAGACCCTTTGATTCCTCTTGGAGGCCTTAAAGGAACCGAGCAGGGCAAATTCCTAATGTCCACTCCATACGTTCTTGTCGTTGCAGCTGTTATTACTATGTGATTATTCATATAGTATACGAACATGGATGGGCTGCTCACCAACACGCATTAGCCAGCGTGGTGAGTTTATTGGCTTTTTACCTCTGAGTTTAAGATCAAGAAACACCATGGTCTTTCTTCTCAGTGCCTGATAAGGCAGAATGACTGTTTGTGTAAATGATAAAGATTTTTCCCAATTATACAATTATGACAGACAAAAATAAAGCATGGCCCTTAATCCCAGGAGGCTGTAAAGTCACCAACCAAGGCAGCAGTTGGTGGACGAAGGCGGAGGGTGCTAAGAATCCCCTGATTGTGGACCCAGGCTGCCATTTGATGACGACTTTTTATTTAGGTACTTACAACTGCAGATCACTTTCAAGTGAAGGAAGATTGCAAGAATTAGAAGAAGAACTGTCTTATATTAAATGGGACATTATTGGACTTTGTGAAGTTAGAAAAAAAGGTGAAGAAACAATTGATTTAAAAAGTGGACATATACTCTACTATAAAGGCACAAATATTGGAAATACAAGTGGAGTAGGATTCATTATAAATAAAAAATGGAAGAATAACATTGTGGAGATTGATGGTGTATCAGACAGAGTGGCAAGATTAGTTATACAACTTAATAGCAGATACCAAATGCAGATAATTCAGGTTTGTGCCCCAACAAGTTCTCATAGTGATGAAGTTATAGAAGATTTTTATATGGATGTACAAAAGGCTTTTGATCATAGTAAACAACATTTTAAAATTGTTATGGGAGACTTTAATGCTAGAATTGGTAAACAAATGAATGATGAAAATGCTGTAGGTAATTTTGGTTATGGTAATAGAAATGAGAGAGAACATAGACTTGTGGAGTTTGCAGAAAAAGAAAAACTTTATATTATGAATTCTTTTTTTGAGAAAAATGTTAAAAGGAAATGGACATGGAAGCATCCAAATGAAGGTACAGCAGAATTGGATTATATTATGACTAACAGAAAATACATATTTTAAGATTGTAATGTTCTTAATAAATTTAACACAGGTAGTGATCATCGATTAGTAAGGTTTAAGTTACATGTTAATGTAAAACTAGAGAGACAAAAATTATTGAGAAAAACAATATTTACAGTTGATATTCCTAATCTTCAGAAACATTCTAATGAATTTAAATTAGAACTTACAAATGGGTTTCAAGTGTTAGGAGATTTTGAACATGATTCAGATTTGAATGAAATTAATATGAAAATAACTGATACACTTTTAAAAACTGCAACAAAGATAGCTGGTAGAAAAAAGCAGCAATTGACTAATAAAATTTCTACTGAGACTAGAGAATTTATGAAGAAAAGGAGGAATATGAAGATATACAAAAATGATGTATTAAAAAGAATTGAATATCTCGAATTTTGTAAAATGGTACGAAAAGAGTTGAAAATGATATAAGAAAGTATAACTGTGAAATAGCAAGGAAAGCTGTAGAAGAAAATAAAAGTCTCAAGAATGTTAAACAACATTTTGGTATTGGTAGGAAATTTATATCTGCAATAAGAAAAAAAGATGGAATTATTACTAAAAAAAGAGATGACATCATGAAATTGGTAGAAGATTTTTATCAAGAATTATATAGTAATAAAGAACAAGTACCTCCTATATCTATTACATCTTCCAAATTGCCCAGAATTTTAAATAAAGAAGTGAGACATGCAATTAAATGTATGAAGAAAGGAAAGGCTCCAGGAAATGATGGAATTATAATTGATATATTAAAAGAAGGAGGTGAAGAAATAGAAACAATTTTAGCAAAGTTATATACCAAATGTCTAAATGATAAAGATGTACCGGAAGATTGGAAGAATGCAGTAATAATATTAATATTTAAAAAAGGTGATAAAGAAGATATTAGAAATTACAGACCTATCAGCCTTTTATCAGTTTTATATAAAATTTTTACCAAGATAATTACAACTCGTCTACAGAGAACTTTGGATTTCCACCAACCAAGAGAACAAGCTGGATTTAAAAGTGGTTTTAGTACAATAGATCATATCCAGATATTGAGAGAAGTCATAGAAAGGACAAATGAATATGAGTTGTCATTATGTTTTGGATTTGTAGATTACGAAAAGGCATTCGATTCTATACACATTTCTTCAGTGATTAAAGCATTGGATCATCAAGGTATACATCCAGGATATTGTCATATTTTAAAGAATATTTATAAAAATGCAATAGCAACAATTAGATTACATAATGATACTGGAAAAATCAACATTGAGAAAGGTGTAAGGCAAGGTGACTCCATATCTCCAAAACTTTTTACAGCAGTGCTGCAAGAAGTATTTTGTGGATTAAAATGGGAAACTAAAGGAATGAAAGCAAATAGAGAGTATTTAAGTCATTTAGATTTTGCAGATGATGTAGTTGTTTTTGCAAATAATGCTTCAGAGCTGCAGGAAATGTTGCAGGAGTTAGCAGATGAAAGTCAAAAAGTAGGACTAAAGATAAATGTTAAAAAGACTAAAGTAATGTTTAATCGATTTGCTCAAAATATGAAAATAAAGATTGATTATGAAGAATTAGAAGAAGTTAACAGTTACAAATACCTAGGTCAGATTATTAATACAGATGGAAACATAATGGAGGAAATTAATCATAGAATTAAACTTGGTTGGAGTGCTTTTGGTAGAAATAACTTGATACTAAAAGGAAATATGCCTATGTGTTTGAAAAGGGAGGTTTTTAACAAATGTGTTTTACCAGTTCTTACTTATGGATCTGAGACTTGGACACTTAAAAGAAGAGCAATACAGAGACTTCAGACCACTCAAAGGAGTATGGAGAGATGTATGTTGGGAGTAACAAGAAGAGATCGAAAACGTAATGTATGGGTAAGACAACAAACAGGTGTTACTGACCTTATTGAAAAAATTAAAAGATTGAAATGGAGTTGGGCTGGACATATTGCTAGAAGAAATGATAATAGATGGACAATTGAAATTTTAAACTGGATTCCAAGAGATTGTAAAAGACCCAGAAAGAGACCACATGTGAGATGGATGGATGAAATAAGAAAGTGTGCAGGTGTGTTGTGGAAAAGAGAGGCTAAAGATCGGAGAAGATGGATTAAACTTGGAGAGACCTTCATCCTGCAGTGTATTGATAATGGTTGATGATGATGATGATGATATATAAGTTTTGGCTGGTTTCAAACTCCTTCATAATACATTTATAATCTTATAAATGTTAACGTTCGAGCAAAATGGGAGATCTTATTGATAGACTAACTATCAACAATGGCCCACCTTGGCTGCTAGATTTAAACCCCTACTATCCAAACACTTTATTTGTTTTGGAGTAAACTCCAGGCACCAGCTATCTATTCAGAAGAATAAACAATGTATTTGGTCAGTAGGCTCATAATCCAGCGCTCGAAACCATCCCATAAACTAGCCCAGTCTAATTTTAATCAGTAATAAAATGTAGAAAAAGAATTGATAAAAAGAATTGACCGACAAATAAAGTTTAATTTTAAAGACAATTTATTAACTAACATTTACTAATGATAAACATTTTTATAAATCTATAAATAACACACACATTTTAAGTTAACATACTATGATATATTTTATGAAAGAGCAAAAATAATCGTTGACATTTAAATTATCTAACATTCACAAACACGCACATCAATAGTTCATTTTATGCATGCTTATAGAGTTTATATAATTTGAATCTTGGAATTTTTATGAATTACAGCGGTGGCTACTACATATAAATGATAATAAATAAATGTTTACCTAGGATTTTTGGAATGTGGATATTGCTTGTTGTTGGATGCTTCTGCTGCTTCTGATGGATTATATCTAACCGGTTAGATTTGGAGGTTTCTTGAAGAGATTTTGTGTGAATCCATTAGCTTTATTCTTGAAGACAGTTGAACATTTGATGGAGGATTTCTGAGTTGTTATGCAGACATTATTTCACAGACAGGTTGGACTAAAAAGTCTGAAGCACGAGCGTATATTTCCAAAAGCTGCTCAACAATGCATTTTTGTTTCTAAATACATAATAGAAATGCACTGTTATCTCAACTGAAACAAGACTGTCATGGCAAACTAGACTGAAAAAACTCTCAATTAATTGTCCGATAAAAAATAGTCTATTTATACCTGTGATGTGTTGTCCATGTAATATCCTCCGGCAAATATCTGTTGTCGAATTTTATTGGTAATTAATCCTATGACAACGTGTTTTTGACGATTGTTTAATTAGTAGTAGCTATTTCAAAACGTGTTGTTTTTATATCTTTAGTAGCTCACCGCTGTGTTTTTAAATATATTTCATTTCAATATTTATTTTCATGTGTTTTTCAATACAATTTTAACATGCATTTATTATATCTCTTTTTAACAGCTTACATTTATTTATATTCGCATGCACATATATATTTTACTATTCTAAAATCAAAAATAGTTTTAAGATTATTTTTCTTCTTTAATTTAAATAAAGAGATTTATATATATATATATATATTTTAAACCTTTTAAATTGTATTTCAACTAATAATAATAAACTCTTTACTTCCTTTTTATAAAACCTTTAGTTTAACTTTAATAAAAAACCCTTCCCACTTTTAATCAATTATTTTTCAACTTTTATTTCAACTCTTTTACGGAAGATTTTTTTTATTTTAATAATTTTTTTAGACAAAATTATTTTATATACATGTGCCAATTTGGCCTTGGCACAATATATATATCAATCTTCACATTGTTGTTTTTCCACTTTTTATTTTCAACTTTTAAAATCATTTGTTTCTTTACCTTTTTCTTTTAATTTTACAAAGTCCATAATATTTATTTCAATATTTTATAAAGAGTTCTTATTCCATTTCATATAATCTTTTTGATAACTGAAACACACAAGCTTATTATATACCTGTGTCTATATATGTAATATATAGGGTATATGAGCACAGACTTTCTCACGACCCACCACTCTCCATACTATCTCATAACACTAATACACTTGAACACATATATGTTGAAAAGATAAATAATCACCAATATACATATTTCATGCTAAACCAGCAATCATCAGTTGGTCCAGATTACCATCTCTACACATATATGCTATAAGTGCTCAGATATATATTAAGATAGCCAAACCTCATACTTTAATGGACAGGCTTCAATCTACACCACACTCCAACTCTTCAACTGTCCATCCAATTGAAAATCTGATGATGGAATGCTCAAAGGCCACCCTGAGGCTGAGGTTCTTGTCACACCCATGTTGACCTAAGGCCAATCTGACCCTCACATACAGGACATAATCCATTTTAATACATATACAAGGATGGGCAGACATCTCTACTATGTAATAACTGAAACACACCTAAGGCCAATCTGACCCCTCATGTACAGGACATAATTCATTTATTACATAGTAGAGATGTCTGCCCAGCCTTTGTATATGTATTAAATAGATTATGTCCTGTACATGAGGGGTCAGATTGGCCTTAGGTCAACATGGATGTGACAAGAATCTCAGCCTCAGGGTGGCCTTTGAGCATTCCATCATCAGATTTTCAATTGGATGGATGGTTGAATTTTTGGAATGTGGTGTAGATTAAAGCCTGTCCATTAAAGTATGAGGTTTGGCTATCTTAATATATATCTGAACACTTATAGCATATATGTGTAGAGATGGTAATCTGGACCAACTGATAATTGCTGGTTTAGCATGAAATATGTATATTGGTGATTATTTATCTTTTCAACATATATGTGTTCAAGTGTATCAGTGTTATGAGATAGTATGGAGAGTGGTGGGTCATGTGAATGTCTGTTCTCATATACCCTATATATTACATAATCTTTTTGAATAATTAAATAAAAGTTTTTCATCGAAGGGCAGCCTGATCTGCAAAAAAAAATGCCTTAGCATCTTCTTTCTTTATACATCAAACACTTTACACCCTATGGGGGAATAAAAATTGTAGTTTAGTTTTGTCTGTCCTGATTGTATATAAATTTTTATTAAGGCAATAAAATCAATTATTCAAGGCCTTAATAGGTGTATAAATATAGATGATAGCTATCAACCTTTAAGCTATCAACAATCTCAACCTGTAGTCATGGCAACCTCCTTCAGCAATAAAGATGATAATATCTTTATTTATGGTCTGATATGTTGATTTCAATTTGATCATTATTCATCTCACACTTTTTTGGTCAAGTTGCAATTTTTAATGTCTATATAAACATATCAAACCATAGATAAAGATGTTACCACCTTAAAGAAGATTGTCTTGACTAAAAGTTGAGATGGTTGATAGCTTAAAGATTGATTGCTATTATAAACTTATATATATATAAATAACTACAACCATTAAATGTCTGTATTTTTAAATTATATAATAATAATTCAAACAAATATATTTAACACAGTATTCAAAATTAAATAATATATTCTTTACCAGAAGTACTTTCAATTGTTTCACTGACAATCTTTTTCAACTGTTAATACAAACGTACAAAAAATAAAAACTTGCATTACCCATCATTCAATCTATTCAAATTTCCCACAATTCTGTTGTCTTTATATTAGCCGATTGTTTATTCATCAAACCACCTCTATTCCTAGATATCATCATTGCCTCTTTAATTTTACGTTTTTCACTACACCTTTCAATTTGAATAATTTTTATATCTCTATTATTAAATTTAAAACCATAATTACATGTTTTATTATGATCAAATATAATTGATGGAGTATTCATATTTACTGAAGATATATTTTCTTTCTGTACACGTTTATATAATGTCTTATGATCATTATATCGTTTTTGTAATGTACATTTGGATTCCCCTATATATTTTATTCCACAACCACATTCCAACATATATATAACAGAACTTAATTCAAACTTAGAAATCTTGGCTTTGGAGTTATTTATCATATCATTTATATTATTTGAAGAGAAAAAAGAAATTCTACACAAACCACTAAAAAGTTTATAAATTAATTTAGCTTGTTGATTAGATATAAAAGGAATAGAAATCCATTTATCACTTTTTAATTTACTTAATATTTTCTTATTATTACTCTTATTTTGATTATATTTTGTAATTACAAAATATAATCAAAATAAGAGTAATAATAAGAAAATATTAAGTAAATTAAAAAGTGATAAATGGATTTCTATTCCTTTTATATCTAATCAACAAGCTAAATTAATTTATAAACTTTTTAGTGGTTTGTGTAGAATTTCTTTTTTCTCTTCAAATAATATAAATGATATGATAAATAACTCCAAAGCCAAGATTTCTAAGTTTGAATTAAAGTTCTGTTATATATATGTTGGAATGTGGTTGTGGAAAAGCATATATAGGGGAATCTCACATGAAGAAAGAATAAGACATTATATAAACGTGTACAGAAAGAAAATAGATCTTCAGTAAATATGAATACTCCATCAATTATATTTGATCATAATAAAACATGTAATTATGGTTTTAAATTTAATTTTAATAGAGATATAAAAATTATTCAAATTGAAAGGTGTAGTGAAAAACGTAAAATTAAAGAGGCAATGATGATATCTAGTGAATAGCAGGTGGTTGATGAATAAACAAACAGCTAATATAAAGACAACAGAATTGTGGGAAATTTGAATAGATTGAATGATGGGTAATGCAAGTTTTTATTTTTTGTACGTTTGTATTAACAGTTGAAAAAGATTGTCAGTGAAACAATTGAAAGTACTTCTGGTAAATAATATATTATTTAATTTTGAATACTGTGTTAAATATATTTGTTTGAATTATTATATATATATATATTGTAATGGTCAGATTCATCTATCTTGCTAACACACTGCAGAATTCAAACCCTAAATATGAAAATAGTATGTAAAAGTTTAGGAGTTCTTTTTTATTGCTGTCGAAAACGTAAATTTAAAAGTCAAAGAGTTTTTGAAATAAAAGTTACAATTAATCAAAAGAGGGGAGGGGGATTGTTTTAGAAATGTCAAACTAAAAGTTTTAAGTTTAAAGAGTTTTGCTAGAAACAATTAATTCATAGTTATGTAAAATTAAAAGAAGTTAAAGAGTTTTTTTATTATTATTATTAGTGGAAATATAACTTAAAGTTTAAAAATATAAATCTCTTTTTATGTAAGTTAGGAAAAAAAGGTCATCTTAAAAACTAAATAATGAATGATTGTTAATAAAATATACATGTGCATAAATAACGAATGCTTGTTAATAAAATATATATGTGTGATTATAAATATTGCATAAATATGTGTGTGTTAAAATGAAATAAAGAAAAATTATATTTAAAAACACAGCGATGCGACTAATCAAAAATGTAAAAACAACACATTTGCGATAGCTGTTAATTGATATCTCCAACAACAAGATTAAAAGCTTATCTCAAAGGAATGCAATTAAAACAAGGAAATAACTTCGACAACAGATATAGCTGGAGGATATCAAAATGACAACATGTCTTATGTATAAATAGTCAAATCTATTCAGTTCAGTTTTAGTTTTGATCAGTCAATCTATGAGTTCAATTTGTCAATCAGTCATACAGTGTTAATAGCTTCATTGGAACATACGATGAACTTCAAACCTTGTCCAAATACTAGTACTCTGCCTGAGATGAAATAGAAGCCACCCAATAAGTGAGAGCCACTCAAGTATCTATTGTTTTAATAATAATAGTGCCACGAAATAAATAACCATCCTCAACCTTAATAAAAGAAGTAACCAGGATCATCAATCAACAGGAATCCTTCACAGAAGTGTCAAACCAGCTGTCTGGTAATAAAACAATTCAGAAACACATTGGAAACACAGGAAGCAAACAACCAAAATCTCCATGCTCCAAAAACCTAGGTATTTAATAACTTTCTTATTTCCATTTATAAATTCAAAGTAGTCATTGCCACCCATAAAGCCACCAGAGTCAGTAGTAAAGGAATTCTATCGACGCATAAAGAACTATTGATGTGCGTGTTGGTTTGAATGCCCTATATTTAATATTTATCATACTATTTAATATTTTGTCATTTAACGTTGTTAGATTATATTTTCATGTGTATTTAAGATGTATGTGCATGATCATAATATATAAGTGCCTTAAATGTTTATGTTAATTAGAAAATATCTAAAGTAGTTTAAAACTTTAATAATTAGTGTTAATTAAAATAAACTGTCTTTTAAACTTAAAGCTTTATTTTGTCAGTCAATTCTTTTTGCCACTAGTTAAGGAATAACTTGTTATTGAATTAAAAAAAAAATAGACTGAGCTAGTTAAGGGATTTTTTGAGCGCTGGATTATGAGTCTACTGTCCAAACATGTTAGTTTTAGACTAGCTGGCGCCCAGGGTTTACTCCAAAACAAATAAAGTGTTTGGATAGTAGGGGTTGAATCTAGCAGTCAAGGTGGGCCACGATCTGGAAATGTGATTGTGTTATGCATTGCATAGCTCTGTCTGATCGTGGATATTATTGACAGCTCTGCTATCAATAGTATTCTCCACTCTGCTAGAATGTGCAGGTTCATTCACGTCATATTTGTAATATAAGATTATAAATTTATTATAAATAAGGTTGAAACTCAGCTAAACCAAGCTTGCAGGGTAAGTATGATCATCAACGGATCAAACCCTGCACAATATATATATATATGGAAACAATAATAAATATATTAATATATAAACAAATAAAAGCAATACACAATTATTTGGCTACTTAGCTGTTTGTTTTTAATGTTTCAACTAAAGGTCCCATTTTCAAAAAAAAGTGAAATGAAATATTTCAGATAAAAATCAGTTCTTTGATTAAAATATTTAAAAAAATAGCTACAATTTTATTTATATGTATATTTTACAAGAGTATATCAACAATTGTCAGCAGTTACTGTAACAAATCTAAGCAATTTTTGCTGTTTTATGAGCCAAACATTTAAAATAGAGTGCCTTTATCAAAGCATGACTATTGGACATTTGCATTAACATTAGCATATCTGCATGCACATAATCAGAAATTAAACTAGTCACTTATTAACAATAGATGTCAGCACATTTGAATGTGTAGGTCTAGAGGTTGGCTACATAACTAGTTCTTGTTGAGAGGAATACTATTGACTCATATAATTATGGATTTCTTAGAATTAATTATATGCCAAATCTTTTTTATTTTATGTTTTTATTATTTTCTAAACAAATAATTTTAACATCGAACATATGATCAGATTTTTTCTCATGATCTACGAACACCAAGATGTAAACAACATTGCATTTAGCACTTTTATATAGATGATCATGTTAATTGATTCTACATTTTAATTTTGCTCATGTCTGACATTGTAAAATTGACATTCAATGTTTTATTCTGATTGGAATAGACCCTTGAATGTAGGAAATGGTAATGACTCATAAAAGTCAAAGAATGATGCTCTTCAATGTTTTTCAGTTTTAGAAATTTTCCTATTTATTTCAGACTGCATGTCTAAAAGTTGATATCGATATGAAAACATTTGTAAAATATAATATGGATAATGTTTAGTAAACTAATAAAGAAAAATTCCTCACAGAATTTCATCAATGCAATATTGAAAGATTTTAATTCAAAAAACCATCATCCCAAACTTTGATGACAACAATTGCAACTTACTTTATACTTTATTAAAGTCAATTGTTTCACCTTGATTAAATGTGCAATAGCTTTTATCCCAAGGGGGTTTGTAAAAATAAGGCATGACATTTCTGTTTCAACAGTTAGACTAATTTTCTATATATCATTTCTGAAAGATGAATATGGGGGATGCAAAAATAGGTATACAGTAATTCTTTGTCAAGAAACTCATGCACTGTTACATCATAGGGGTGAGAAGTTCTGTCTTGTTGCAAGTAGAAGTTTTCATTAGCCATAATTGTGGAATGACAATAATAATATAAAATATATAATAAAGAAATCAGTAACTCTTACAACTGTTATAACTACTCTCTGCCATCTCATCTGTAAATATATATACACCTGGATCTCTTTTTACATGGACTTATTTAACATGATTTTGAAGTTACACGATTCATGTTTCACCGGAAGTCGAACTCCAATAATGTGCTATTACTTTAAATAATAAATTTTGCGCACTTACATTATATTGAAAGTAATAGCACATTATTGTAATTCGACTTTCATCTTAGTAATTTCAATATTTTCAGTGCTTTATAATAGTAAGATTTTATGCAATAATGAAATTAAAATCATCATTTCCACATTTTATGTATACACACATTAAATTTTACAAGATTATAATGTAAATTTGTTCGAACATTGTGCATGTTAATTTTGTATTTTAAATCACATTCTGTTTTTGCTTTTTAAAAAAAAACGTAATCAATTATTAATCATTTAGTGTCCACAAGTTTATTTTTAAAATGTCAGTAATAGCAGTGGGCACAATTAAATTTGACAATTAAAAATTAAAATCTGATTTTTAATTGTAATTAACAATTTAAAAATTACTTACTGCGACTTGAAATTAATGTGAAATTTGATTTTTAAACGGAATTGAAAATTAAAGACAAAAATAAGAATTTAATTTTTAGTTGTTAGTTTCATAAACAATTAATAAAATCATCGTGTCAATCGTGTCAAAGATTAATTACTAATTACGTTGTCACCAGAAAACCATTGACACAACATGAGTGTGAAGTTAGCACTAGTTGTTTGCCAACTCTGTTTTTCAGCAAATGGCTATAATAATTAAAACATGTATAAAAAATGTAAATTACTGTACTGTAAATTATGCATAAAAATATGTTATTTTGAATAAAATTAAATATTATAGTTAAAAAAAGTTTGTCTTGTATCAATTTTTTTCAAATTTGAAATTTTTTATTAGTCATATTTTATTTTCTTATTTTTTTTTTCATGAATTTTAAAGTAATTTTAAGTTGGTGCTTTGCTTTTATGCGAATTTTGAAAAATCTCAGACTGCATCCCCCCTTTTTCAATGTAAGTTACGTCTATTTTTGTGCAATTTCGTTTGCGCGTGTTTTCTGAGGAACCTATCTATCGCGTAAAACGAGACCCAGGTATATATATATAATTTTGAGTTATGTTATTAAATTAAAAGTAGAGTTTTGTTAAAAATATATATAATGTATTACCTTTAATCTTTTAAATCAGTTTTAGAGTTTTTTTCTTTACCTCAAAGAAATCAGGATTTTTTCATGGATTTTTTATTATTATTTAGAATTAATTAAATCTTGAGCTAAAATAAAAATAGATCTTGAGATTTCTTTTACTAAAAGTTTTCTTTTGTCTTGTTTTAAATTATAATTCTTAGAAAGATGTGGGTTGGGAAAAAAATTATAGATTTTTGCAATTAACTCTAAATATTAAAAGCATTTTGTAATTAAATATATTTGCTGGGGTTAATTTATTATGCTAATTGAATCAGAACTTTTGCCATTAATTAAAAAAAGGTAAATAAGAATAAATGTTCTAACATTAGAAGTATCAAAATGCATCTAAAAATAAACAGATGGTTGTGAATCCTGATTGGAAAAAACATATAAATTGTGGAGTTTTCTTTTGTTCAGGCAGTCAGGACCATTTTTCTAAAAAAAACTGTTATAATCAGAACTTTTGCTAAAATATTATTAACCAATGCTAAGAATAATTCCAGCTAGAGAACATTTAAGAAACCTTCCCCTCAGGAAATACATCTCCCTGCCTCATTGGAAGCTGCCTGAACAATCAACCAAGGAAAGGTGGGATTTAACCAGCTAGCCAAGGGTGTCAAAAGCTAATGGACAACACAGAGGATTCGCACCATGAGTCACAAGAAAAATCATATAAGAACTTTGATCACCTGGATAAAATTGAATCACTGAATGATCAGGGGAATAGGCATATAAACTTCATTAACTGTGGAATTTTTCAACAATAGAGTAAGGAACTATTAATGGGGATTTTATCATGCTATTTTGATTTAATTAAAACTGTGGTTATGGTGTTATATTATTTAAATATGTTCTTTTATTTATGTATATTTTTTATGAATTTTTGTTGTATTCAAATGTAAGAATAAGATTAGATTCCCTAAAATGTAAGCTGCTCAATCTTGTAAGACAAGTAGGGGAATTGAGGGGAGGGGTTCAATTAATAGTTTTGATGATAAGTATTCATAGGAACCTTATGTCATGATTTGGTGTTTGAAATCAGGATGCCAGATGGCTGCAAGCAAACAGTGGACACTTATGCCATTTTGTAAGAGATTGAATTAATTATTTAACATAGATAGGCATTTGAGTGTTGCACTATTGTCCACTCATATAGTAAGACATCCAAGAGTTTCACACCTATTTAAACAGGGTTTCCATAGTCAATTTGGGCCACTGTTGTTTATGGGGTTCATGATGGCATATGTTTCCTTAGGAAAAGAATATACATTAAATTTTTGTACGTATTAAAAAAGATAAAGATTTGATTAAAATTACATTTGTATTTTGTCTTTTAATAGATCAAGTTGGTTTAGGATGCTATATAAGGAAAAAATGGGAATGTAATTAGTAAGAAAAATGAATATAATAAATATTTAAAGTCATTCTGAGTGCCTTTGTTTTAATTTAGTTTTATCATTAACATCTATTATCTTGATTGGTAAAAACATATAGTTTAATTATTAAGTCTGCATAGGATTACATTTTTAAATTTATTAGTTGATCGCTGAATGTAAATTAATTATCATGATGTGATATGATGTGATGCACTGTGACTTCTCCTTAAATGGAGTCAGGAATCTCTCAGCAACTATGCCCAGAGAAACCTGTTAGTCATTTTATCTTTTACTCCTTACTCTAAATTTTCCCACATTCTGCTCCATCCCATAGTGATGTGATGTACTGTAGCTTCTCCTTAAATGAAGTCAAAAATCTCTCAGCAAAGAGAAACCTGTTAGCCACTATATTTTCAATTCCCCATTCTAAGTTTTCCCATATTCTGCTCCATCCTATTTCCACAACATGATCTTTGTCAACTCTATGGCCTTTATATTTAGATCCCCCTTATATTTTCCCAAACTCAGCATAAAAACCAATAATCCACTTTCTGTATAATCACTTTTTTCATATTTATTTTTCCATAACTTCATTATATGTACCCTTTCTGTTTTCAAGCATTTACATTCAATTAACAGATGCCTAATATTTTCTATTCCTTCCTTACATAATTTACAGACTAAATCACCCATATTTTTCCATTTACATGTACATTCTCTTATTGCTAAAGATCTCGTTCGAGCTTTAAACAATAAACTACTTTCCTTACTATTATCATATATTAACTCACACCTAATATTTTGTTATTAGTGATGTAATATGATGTGATGTAGCCTCTCCTTAACCGAAGTCAAGAATCTCTCAGCAATTTCAGAGAAACCTGTTAGACACTTTATTTCTAACTTTTCCTATATTCTGCTCCATCCCATTTCCACAACATAATCTTTGTCAACTCTATGGCCTTTATATCTATATCCCCCTATCTTTTTCCAAACTAAGCATAAAAACCAATAATCCACTTTCTGTAAAATCACTTTTTTCATATTTATTCTTCCATAACTTCATTATATTTACCCTTTCTGTTTTCAAGCATTTACATTCAATTAACATATGCCTAATATTTTTTTATTCCCTTTTTACATAATTTACAGACTAAATCACTCATATTTTTCCATTTACAAGTATATTATCTTGTTCCAAGTAGAAATTTTTATTATCATGCTGTAGCCATAATTGTGGAATGACAATAATAATATAAATTATATAATATAAAATATATAATAAAGAACTCGATATAACTTTTACAACTATTATAACTACTTTTGCACCCTCCCTCTCGTTTATAATCAAATGTTTTATTGCTAGGGTGTTTAAAAAAGTTTGAACACTGGAAATAACAGCATGGACATTAACTTCCACATTGTGCCATTCCACCATTGTGCTAAATCAAGCAGGTTTTAATGTCAATTATAAATATTATAAACCAAATCCTGTTGAAGGAGTTTTATCTTTTTTATGAGCATTATTTAGAAGCACTTAAATTTTGTGTAGCTGAAAAACACTTTCTCAAGTAATTAATTACACAATTACATATACTTTTGAGAACCTTAAAGAATTTTAGAAGGATGCAATGCTTTTCAATTAGAATCAAAAATAAACCTGCTGGCAAAGTTTTCTATTGGTGTACATTTGGCCTCACCTGAAGATACATGGTGTTCAACAAGTGACCTAACTTTTATTGGTAATTATAATGTAATTGGGCTTGGCCACTTAATGGCATTGTTGGCAGTCAAAAACAATACAATGTACGTTTTACGGGGCCGTATGATTTTTAAATCGCTGTTTTTTTTTGGTTATTAATTTATTGATTGCTATAACTTTTTTTTCATGCCTTTTTAATTTTGTATTTAGTAAACGACAACCTTTTTTTTTATTTTTAAATCGCTGTTTTTGGACAAATTATCATCATTCCTCCTTTTTAGTTATTAATTGATTGATTACTAGAACTTTTTTTGCAATGTCTATTTAGCGATGTCTTTCGCTTAATTATTGCTTTCTACATAACAAAACAACTGTGTAGGGTTAGGGTTAGTTTTAGGGTTAGTTTTAGGGTTAGTTTAGGGTTAGTTTTAGGGTTAGTTTTAGGGTTAGTGTTCTGTTGTTTGTAATGCTAAAATAAAAAATATCAATATCATAACCGTAGTCAGACAAAAAAAGAAACTCAAACTTTTTTAAACAACAACAAACACATATTAAATGTCTTCTTTACTTATTAAACATGTTAATAATATGTGCTTTCTATGAAATTTACAAAAAATCGTGTATATTTTTATTGGACAGCAGAAATACTTGGCTTCTTTTTTTGGCAACTGCGGAAAAAATTACGCAATCACCAGACATTTTATGAACTACGTGGTATTTCATGAGAAAACAAGATTTCGCACGTGAACTCGGCCAAATTCTTTTTGATGTACCCTCGGCAAGCTTTTACACATTACACCTTCTCTAAATAAGGGTGTGGCCATTTGGAAAATTACTATAAAGTCAGATTTCTTAAATTCATTACAAATACAAAGATTGTGTAACGTATATTGTAAAAATTTGACTAATCAAACTACACACACATATATATATATCAAACTGTACATGAAAGATAAGTGTGTGGACTGTAGCGAAGCAGAAATATAGGCCATATTATTTCTGCGTTACATCATCATCAATGGCCTTCTAATGGCTAAGACAAACATTAGATGTTTTCTATAGCCGTAATGAAGGCCTTGTAAATGGCATTTGTTAGGTGTTTTGGCGAGCCAGAATGCCACCAAGTGGCCAAGCCCGATTAGGTTATAAGTACCCTTTTATTTGTAATGGTTTTCTTTTTCAAAAAATTTGCATAAAACATATAATGTTATTGTACATTAATTTTATTTATCATTATGGGTTTAATTAGTGACCAGAATAGTTCTGTGCTGTGGTCTAATGGCACACTATAAAGTTCAAGGCCCAAGGATACAACTGAGTTCTGTCCATTCCAATAAATTGAACTTCATAAGAACTTCCAAACAATAAATGCTACTTTAAAATAGATTTTAATGCTTTTGTAATTTTGATTTAGGATACTCAACAATATCTTTAATAAAAATGAATAACACTATTTTCAAATTATTGGCCAATCACATTTGGGAAAACTATTTTATATAAGTGGATTAATTGATATTTTAAAGATCTGGAATAAGTTGATTACTTTTATAGGAACTAATAAAAACACTCAACATTAAAATATATTTTAAGTTCCTAAAGCCTATTATGTTTGTGGTTATATGTCTCAATATATACATATCTGATGGTAAAGTTTGCTATTAAATATGATTTTTTGAATTATTTTTCAGGCTTTAAATAATTTGAGCAAAATGGCTATTTTATATCATTGTTCCCAATTTAAATGAAAATGGGTGGGCTATTCTACATGTATGATCCAGTTTTATGTCTCATTTGGGATTGGCGTACTTGGGGTTGTAAATGTAAATATAAATTGTCATATTATTTTTATTTTATATTTGTAAAAAACTATATAAAACCATCAAACATCACATTATTGCCTCTATGAAACTAAATTATAGTCATTATATCACAAAGATTGCCAAGTGATCTTTATATATAGAAGAAATTAAGAATCACTAGGATTTGTGTCTTAGGAAAATGATTTAATTAAAAATATTTTTAAAAATAGTTTAAAGAAATGCTTTTTTTCACATAAATGCACTAAAAAATAAAAAGTAAATTTTTTTAAATTTTCATAATGTTATTGAGATTTTGTAAAGAAAAATAAACATGTGGGACAAAGAATTATAAATATAAATTCAAATAATATCCCCTTTCTTGGGTATCTGTTTATCAAAAAATAACCATTTTATCAGATGAGTAGATTAGCATTGACACAAAAGAACTGAAACTTATCTGAAAGTTTATTTAAATGATTCTTCACCATAACTTGTTCTTTTTGGTCACATATTGTAAAGAATATCATGAAAGCATAAGAAAATTTATTTTTTACTTTTCACTGTATTTATGTGAATAAACACATTGCTTTAATTTTTTCATATTTTATTTTCAATGTTGTAGTTCTAGAAATTAAAGAAAATGTAGAGTTTAGATATAATTTAACATCACTAGATAGCAATAGTGTAAAAAGTATTAACTCCATATAAAATTAAAAATTTTACATTTTCATTAAATTTTTCACGGAAATTGTTTGCAAACTTTTTTAAAAATGTATTGTCATCAGAGATACATATGTATGCAATGCTTCAACATGATTATAAATTGGTACATGGATCAAAATTGAATTATTAGATTTCATCAGACAGAGAGTTAAGAAATAGTGTAAGTTAAATAAAAGCGTAGGATAATGATTGACTATTTACAACTGCAGGTCTTTTTTTAAAAAATAAATAAATTGTCTAATATTAAATAGGTTTGTGAAGTTAAATGAAAAAGAAAGATAAAGGGTAATTATAGTGTGAATTTAATACTAAATAATTTGTATCTTTTATATCTGTGACATTTTATCTTCAGATGATTATTGATTTGCTTGTGCTTATGTAGATAGCTCGTGGATAGTTCGAGTGGAATGGATTATTGATATTAATGCTTTCTGAGATAGTGTATCCTCTGGTAAATCATACATTTTCCAATGCTAATTACTTTAATAGTTATCCTTATCTGATAAATGTATTTCTGTAAATGTTTTTCTTTTGAAAATTATTGAAACATTGGTTACAAAACATAGACTGACTTCTGAAAAAAGAAGAGAAACTTATAAAAGAAAAATGGAAAATTCCTCTTTTTTTCAATTAATAAAACTTAATGGAAAGATAGAAAAGAGAAATCATGTGCTTAGAATAAAATAAATTTGCAGAAATTAAAGTTTTTTTAACAGTTTTTAAATAAAAATGGAAATAATGGTCACTGATATGTTCAAATTATTTTACAAAACTAACTTTAATTTATAAATATATAGTTTAGTAGTCAAACAAACAAATAAAAAGAGTTCCATATCTTATAAGAGGATAAAGACATATAAAAAACTGTCCGAAATAATATGGTTTAAAATATAAACTACTTATAATGTTAATTAAGTAATCCAAGTAGTCCACAATACATACAAATAGATATTTTCATCGAAAATAAAGTTTATTTGCAATTATCTGATGGTAAGAAATATATTGTAAATCGTTTTTAAATTTTATGTTTTTTAGCACTGCATTTTTTACTCCAATATATCACAACCATTTACCAGTGCAGAAATTTTAGACCACTGATCTCTCACCATGTATGCATTTTACAAACAAATTTCATTTATCAATTATCAAAGTTATGAATTTTCATGCTCATATTGATAGTTCAGTAGTCCTTCATTATATTAATTTCGATATGATTTTTAGAAATAAATTTAAAGATTGCACATAATATGAGATCATATTCTTTTTATCAATTAAGCTCAATATTCACCTTTGAAGATTACAGTCCACAACTATCCTGGTATAAGAACATTCATCATCATCGTTATCAACCATTATCAATCCACTGCAGGATGAAGGTCTCTCCAAGTTTAATCCATCTTCTCCGATCTTTAGATTCTCTTCTCCACATCACCCCTACACATTTTCTTATTTCATCCATCCATCTTACATGTGGTCTCCTTTTGGGTCTTTTACAATCTCTTGGAATCCAGTTTAAAATTTCAATTGTCCATCTATTATCATCTCTTGTAGCAATATGTCCAGCCCAACTCCACTTCAATCTTTTAATTTTTTCAATGAGGTCAGTAACACCTGTTTGTTCTCTTACCCATACATTGCGTTTTCGATCTCTTCTTGTTACTCCCAACATACATCTCTCCATGCTTCTTTGAGTGGTCTGAAGTCTCTGTATTGATCTTCTATTAAGTGTCCAAGTCTCAGATCCATAAGTAAGAACTGGTAAAACACATTTGTTAAAAACCTTTCTTTTCAAACACATAGGCATATTTCCTTTTAATATCAAGTTATTTCTACCAAAAGCACTCCAACCAAGTTTAATTCTATGATTAATTTCCTTTATTATGTTTCCATCTGTATTAATAATCTGACCAAGGTATTTGTAACTCTTAACTTCTTCTAATTCATCATAATCAATCTTTATTTTCATATTTTGAGCAAATCGATTAAACATTACTTTAGTCTTTTTAACATTTATCTTTAGTCCTACTTTCCTACTTTCATCTGATAACTCCTGCAACATTTCCCGCAGCTCGGAAGCATCATTTGCAAAAACAACTACATCATCTGCGAAATCTAAATGACTTAAATAATCTCCAATTATTTTCACTCCTTTAGTTTCCCATTTTAATCCACAAAATACTTCTTGCAGCACTGCTGTAAAAAGTTTTGGAGATATGGAGTCACCTTGTCTTACACCTTTCTCAATGTTGACTTTCCCAGTATCATTATGTAATCTAATTGTTGCTGTTGCATTTTTATAAATATTCTTTAAAATATGACAATATCCTGGATCTATACCTTGATGATCCAATGCTTTAATCACTGAAGAAATGTTTATAGAATCAAATGCCTTTTCATAATCTACAAATCCAAAACATAATGACAACTCATATTCATTTGTCCTTTCTATAACTTCTCTCAATACTTGAATATGATCTACTGTACTAAAACCACTTTTAAATCCAGCTTGTTCTCTTGGTTGGTGAAAATCCAAGGTTCTCTGTAGACGAGTTGTAATTATCTTGGTAAAATTTTTATATAAAACTGATAAAAGGCTGATAGGTCTGTAATTTCTAATATCTTCTTTATCACCTTTTTTAAATATTAATATTATTACTGCATTCTTCCAATCATCCGGTACATCTTTATCATTTAGACATTTGCTATATAACTTTGCTAATATTTTTTCTGTTTCTTCACCTGCTTCTTTTAATATATCAATTATAGTTCCATCATTACCTGGAGCCTTTCCTTTTTTCATACATTTAATTGCATTTCTCACTTCTTCATTTAAAATTCTGGGCAATTCGGAAGATGTAATAGATATAGGAGGTACTTGTTCTTTATTACTATATAATTCTTGATAAAAATCTTCTACCAATTTCATAATGTCATCCCTCTTTTTAGTAATAATTCCATCTTTTTTTCTTATTGCAGATATAAATTTCCTACCAATACCAAAATGTTGTTTTATATTCTTAAGACTTTTATTTTCTTCTACAGCTTTTTTTGCTAGTTCACAGTTATACTTTCTTATATCATTTTCAACTCTTTTCCGCACCATTTTACAAAATTCGAGATATTCAATTCCTTTTAATGCATCATTCTTGCATATCTTCATATTCCTTCTTTTCTTCATAAGTTCTCTAGTCTCAGTAGAAATTTTATTAGTCAATTGCTGCTTTTTTCTACCAGCTATCTTTGTTGCAGTTTTTAAAAGTGTATCAGTTAATCTTCATTAATTATGTGATTAATAAAAAATATCAAAAGTATCAAGTGACTTCTCATATGATTTATTCACATAATTACAATAACATTTCTCTTTATCCTATTCTAGAGCTGTCTAATGTATGCTTAAATAATCAATGAAAGCAGATGATATAATGCTCTAAAATTTTCATCTTCAGATCAGTTTCTGGCTTTTGCTTTTATCAGCTGGAATTAATGCTTTTTTGCATCTAGCATAAGTAAAGTCTCAAAAACTATATAGAAACTTATTTGGTGTCAGATGAACACAACTTCATAAGTGAGTTATCTCACTTCAAATCATTATGAATTGTTTAAATTTCAGGCCCTTATCTTGAATTTAGAAAAATAAAATGTGGATTTTAGATACATAAGTGTAAATTAGTTTCACATTGAATTTTAGTCTTCACTTATGACATTTGCTCATCTAAATTTAAATTTAAATGGTTTTTCCATTGAAGAAGATTAAGTAATTAACTGAAAATATTTCTGCACTTTATTACAATCATTTTGAAATATATTATCACCATTATGCTTTGTTTTCAAATGCAAATGACATTTATGTGGGAATTACTGAAAACCCACAGTGAACTATATGTAAACTAATACAATTATGTTTAATAAATAAAAAAGTTTAGCTTGGATTGTATGTAAATATTTCATTTATTGAAGTGCTACAATTCATAGTCTGAACTAAACTCTATGTATTAATGCAATTTCACAACAATTGTAAGCTATGCTGAAATCATTATAAACAATTAGAGGAAAGATCATGCCTTATATTTAACAACCTATGAATATTACATGATCACCATGGACTAGATGTCAATATTTATTGTGATAATTTAAATTGTAGATGACATTTATCCAGAAGTTACTGAAAACACCCACTGAACTATATGTAAACTAGTGCAATTCTCTCAACAAATATAAAAGTACAGAATGACCTCAACTGTACTTTAAATTTGGTCATATATAAGCATTCAATTTATTAACATGTTACAATGTAGAGTGTGAATGCTATTATATGTTAATGTTGCTTAACATTTAAGTACATTTATTAACTGTTCGTTCATTGTTGTTAAATGTCAGACAACTTTTCCCTCTGATTGTTTATAATGATTTCAGACTAGATTATGGTTGTTCTGAACTTAGATTAATATATTATAGACAATATATAAAATTCACTGCCTGGTTTGTACATGTCAATAAATTGAATGTTTGTGTTATCCAAACTAAAAATAGAAGTGTCATTCATTTACTGACAGAATTGTATTTGTTTACATCTAATATGAGTAAGAGTTTTTCATAATGTCTGCATAAATTTCATCTACATTTGACATCTATTAACTGCTGATGTGTGTAATATTCAGGGGTTATTAAATATAAGAAACAGACTTTTCTTCTGATTGTTGTAGAGTAATTTAAGAATAGCTTCAGGTTATGTTGATATTGCATTAATATATAAAATTCATGCTCTGTGTTGTAACGCATCAATAAATTGAATGCTTCTGTATAATCCAAGCTTAAGTACTGATGTGCTCATTCTATACTTTTTCATTTATTAACAGTAGTATGTTATTTTATATATCGCTTGCTGTTGGGGGGGGGTAATAACTTTGGCAGAAATTATGATAATTATTCTATAATAAACATTTTATTATTTATATGTTTATAATAAATAACCAAGATTATGTGTAACTGAAGCTTACAGTCAGATAAATGTAATGGAAACAAACTCTCCAAAAGGCAGATGATACTACCTGTCTCTTAGCATTTGCTCTTATATATTTTTAATTTATTTATATAATTTCAAATGAGAAAATGAATTCAATCTATTGATTATTTATATTTATAGAATAAATAAGAATCACCATTTAAATATTGAGATGACCAAAGTCGAGCTCTAGTTTAAACAACCTCTAAACATGAAATGAAAACTCAGCTTTAATATCTCTAAATAATAAATAATTCATTTGAATCTTTACTTATTTCATGTTTAGTTACATATAATCTCAATTATTTATTATTCACAGGTAATAAAAGTAAGTTTTCATTTTATGTTTAGAGATTTCTTAAACTAATGCTCGGATTTGATCCTTTAAATATTTAAATGGTAATTCATATCATTTATTCTATAAATATATATAAATAGTAGATTGAATTTACTCCCTCATTCAAAATCACATAAATAAACTAAGCATACCGAAGAATAAATGCTAAAAGACAGGTGGTATCAACTGTCTTTTGAAGAGTATTTAAACTATATAACTTATTGGAAGTTTCTGTTACTCCCTGTTCAATTACATATACTCATATATATATAGTGTGTGTGTGTTGCATCTGTGAAGAAGTCTGCTTAACAGCTGAAACTGTCAGTTTTTTTTTTTTAAATTTGAAATAATAAAATAGTATATTTGCATCATTAAGGTCAATAAAAATCTGTTAGTATTATTATACGTTTTTATTGTGTTAGATTAAGTTACTCTGTAATCTGAAATTAAAGTAATTTTATAATTCAGATTTATATTATTATCACTCAACTCAATATATATATATATATATATGCCACCTATCTATCACAGCAAATTTGTATTTTGCCCTTTCAGAAGAAAAGTATCTAAAATTTGAGTGCTTTCTAATGTGCACTTTTAAATTCAGGACTAGAGCCTCTACAGTTTGTAATATAATATTTTTGACATGGTGCTGGAACTTGTCTTGCTTTTAATATATTATCCTACACATATTGTGAGATAGACAAAGAACTATATATTCCTTTATTGATTTTCAGATGAAAAAATAAAAAACTTCAGTTTGATGAAATTATAATGGAGGCGTCATGCTCAAAGTATCTTTTTTTGGTAATTCATCTTCTAAATAATTATCATACAATAAATGAATATAACTTTTGAGTATTATTTTTCATTTATATGATCTATAAATTATACCTCCAGCAATTATAATGTGATTAATTTTATATGTATAATACTAATACATAGATTTCTTTTAATGTAGGTGGACTATTCTAAAGGCAGTTCATACATAGAACAATCAATCACAATTTTTTACTGTATTTTAAACTGCGAAATTTATGTTGTTAGTATATATATAATTGACTGCAATTCTTTGATATATTTAATTAAATAAACTAAATAAAACAAACCAAATAAAAGTTATAAAGATAAAAGTACTTTTGTAATGTTTTTTTTTTTTGTTGTTGTTGTTGTTGTTTAATTAGCACTTCTGTTCCCAGAGTGCCGTATTGGATTTTTTTACTTATGATTAAGATAATCTTTTTTAATAATCTGTAATTGAACGTTATTCATGCTATTATTAAGTTTCACAGTTTTCAACCTTATTTGGATATTTAAATAGTAATGAGTTGTTTTAAGTGCAATATTTGTTTTTGAAATTTCTTAATTTATTCAAATTAAAATATTTAAAAATCAGATCCCTATTAAAATAAAATAAAACGATACTTACTTCATTGTTTGACTCTTCTCTTAATGGTGAATAATTTAATCAATAATTTGTTTTTATTTAACACTGTTTCCTTCCTTTACAGAAGGTTGATAAGATCACCAAAAGGGCAGAATTTTTTTAATAATTAAATGCGCAATATTTTTTTATTGAGGAATAACGGATTTTTATCTGTCCGACATTCACCCATATATACCTTAGATAAAAGATTATAAAAGTATAGACTGATATATAGATACATCAGTATGTATATATGTGTGTGTTTATGTTAATAAGATTATACTCAAACGTATATTATTCGTAAGTAATAATTAAATTTCTAGTTTTCTTAACTAAAAGAGAAAGCGAAAAATAAACTCAAAAATTAGCTCCCAAATCATAAAGTATACCTATTTCTCATCAACTGTGGTTAGTCTTGAATTTTATCATTAACATTCGCCTTTTAATAGAACTAAATTTTTATTTCCGCGTTTTGTTTATTTTTTTTAATTTGGTGTTAATTACTTTCAATTGATTACAAAAAAAAAAAAGGTCGATTAATTTAAGTAATGAATGTGATAATAAAAAATATTTTTGAAAGTGGCATTTTGTTAAAACTTTCGATATGTTTAATGTTTGTATTACAATATATATATATATATATTTAAGAATAAGAAGAAAGAAATAATAATAATGTTGAATGACGCGGATGAAGATTATTCGGTGTTTTATTAATTAAACTATCTACCTAAGGTATTCGAGTAACATTTTATTTATATATGAATCAGCAATCGCGCCGATCGATTATGGCCCCTGAGGAGAGCAAATTGCTTATTTTAAAATTATCAAAAAAAATTATTTAAAATGGTATGCTAAACAAAGCAATTGATATAGTAGAAATAAAAATATGTTTAAATAAAAATATTTACTAACATATATATAAAATAAATAGAACTGATTGTATATCGCTGGGTTGAAATTCGACACCAAATGTTGCATTAATTTCAGCAACGCCGCCTTGTGAAACAAACGTGCTGCTTTATTCAGGCTTTGTATTTACTTCACAAGGTAGCGCTGCTAAAAATAATATAACTTTTGGTGGTAGTGACATTGAATATGCAGATATTTTCCAAGCGTAATGACTCCTTTTAGTATCTCTTTCAATTTTATACTTTAGATAGTTTAGTCGCACGCGGCCTCATCTCTGAGACCAGCTCTGTAAATCAATATGCCAGTCGGTTAAAAATTAATAAAATAGACTGTTACAAAAACTCAGTCCTTTGTAATTTCGTGCAGTGGTGGTGTCTGACTCTACAACTTAAAGTACATAAATTATTATTTTTCTGTCACTTTCAACACTCCTATTTTAAGCAATGAAGCCATATGAATTAATTATTTTTATATAAAAATCTGTCAAGCGTTGGCGGTCTAGTGGTTAGCAGAGCTACCTTTCAAGCAGCTGGTCCGAGTTCGCTTCCCGGTCAACGCATTGACATATGAAAAAAATAAATAAATATTACTTTAGAAAGTTTAGAACATTAATCTTCAAAATAAATAGGATTTCTAAAAGTAAACTTGGGATAAAACTATAAATTGATATATAAATGCTACAAACTGCTATGACCAATTGGATGCTTCCAAGAAGGATGTTTTACTACTCCACAATCATTTATTGCAAACTTAGATAATCAATGGTCTATAGATGGTAGTGTTTTTATATTCTTATCCCCAGATTGATTTCTGGATTATGGCCTTTCTTGGTGTGAACATTGAATTTAAAGCTAGATCTAATTCACTTATTCATCTAGAAACCGCCCTAAGTTCTTTACATTATCAAACTAATAACTTTAAATTAAAAATTCATAACCCAAGCCAATTTGACCATTAGATATACTGATCTGACTTTAAGCCATTTTAATGACATCAGATTTACTCTAACTGATGACCTACTTTACACATTGTTGTTTCAGTAGTGTACTCTTTTCCTTTTATCACATCTATGCCATCTAACATAAGCCATAGTAATTAATGGCTGTGTCTTGTGGTTACTAAAGCTTTCACTAGATGTCATAGTTGTGATGAAAGGAAAGAGGATGCTATTAAAAGAGCAATTGATGAGATGAAATCATGAAGTAGAATTATGAGATATTTTATTGGTTTTGTACCAATTCTGAGCACAGATAGAAGTGCCTATAGTTTTTAAAAAGTAAGAAGACTATAATATATAGATACTGAATTGTTTTTATATTAGTTGGCTTAGATTGAAAACATAGGTTTTTTGAGGACTCTCTCTCTATATATATAAAATATAATTCGATGTCTCTATTTCTTCAAAGCAATATACATAATTATATAATTGAATATTTATAAATATAGTAATCAGATATATTTTAAAAAAATTATCCACTTAGGAGCGCTCCTAAATGGATAAAATTTTAAAAATATATCTGATTACCGTATTTATAAATATTCAATTTTATATATATATACAGGTCAGTGTAAGTGGGTCTGCACTGCAGGTGAGTGCTCTTAAAAAGGAGGGGAAAGAGGGCTGATGACATATGGTTGTGAAATATGAGTGGTTGATAAGGAATCTGGAAAAAATAAAGCAAAGGATCTGCCACAAACAGATAAAAAAAATGCTATAAATTTTCTCTTATGAAAATAAAAAGTGCTAAGAAAATAATTGATTATTTGATGAAAGTAATAAATTAAAAATCAGTCTGTGGCTCTTGGATAGAATAGCACTAGATAGGTATTTATTAAGCACTACTAAAGCTTACAGTAAGATGAATAGAAATGATTCTCTAGAGCAGAATACACGGAATTCATTAGTGCAATGATATTATTCTGCCTCCCATAAAATATCTTTTCTCAGCAAAAAAAAAAAAACTTTTTAAATATGCCTATAAAATATTAGATTTTTAAAAAAAAAATTGAAGCCTTAATTATAATGTCAAAAAGACCATATTGTTGTATCTATCTAAATAACAGGGAAACATTTATCTTCTTAACATAACTTTCTGCAATAACAGAATAAAACATTACTCTACCTCATGCCATATAATAAAAAATATGGTCTTTAATATAAACTGAAAGATATTTCTGCCATATACTACTTAACAGAAATCTTGTTTTATAGCCAAATTACTTTCCAGTTATATCAAAGATTTTCCTAAGATAATTTTTAAGACCAAAGTCTTTAAACATTTCTTGACTAAATTTTGTATCATGATGCAAAATTTCTAAGAATCACTATTTAGAACTAATATATTCTATTATAAATATTATGCTCATGTTTGAAAAAAATATGATTATAGTAAACTTCTAGGTGCACAAATTGCAATGAGAAGCATTGTCTTAACATCACACTATAATGTGTTGCAATGGTTTCCTATACCTTCACACATTTTTTTATCGGATATCAAAAGATAATCAACCCACAGAAAGTGAATATAAGCCTATTAACTAGAACAGACATCTATAATACATAACATACTTTATAATATGTAAGATAATCTTTCAAGCAATCAAAACATATGATATAAAAAATAATCTTTTTAAAAAACTCCAAATACTTTTTGAGTTAAAAATGAAACAGATGTTACTGGACTCCTATATTAACTGGTTCATTGACAACCCCATTTGCTGCTCACATGCTTCAGCAATAAAATTTAACAGCATCTGACGTACTGATTGTGGTTCAACACAAACAATATAAGTCCATTCAGTTTATGCAAACACTAGTAAAATCGATGTATTTAATAAAGCCATTCATAAATGTATCTTTATAATTTTCTTTATCATTTTTTGAATAGTTAAGTAGGCCACAAAAATCTATAGTCTAAATAAATAAGCAAAAACTCTTTAGATAGTTGCACACCATTACTACGTACCTTTTAAAAAACAATAATAAATTAATTTAGTACTACGTACCTTTTAAAAAACAATAATAAATTAATTTATTGTTTGTGGGAAACAGTATGCAATGAATTTAGTATACAAATTTGATTTGGACTCTGCCAATCAGTGTATGTCAAACAACAAACATAGATGTACAATTCACATAATTGGATGTTAGACATTGATATTATATTTATACTAAACTTTAGTGGTATGAAATTATTCTACATTATTAGATAACATTTTGAGACTTATATTTAAAAAGATTCCAAGTATTTTTTTTAAAACAAGATTTTTAATGCAATTGTGTAAATTCTGTACTTGTTAAGAGTTGAGAAATATATTGTAACTATTTGGTTACCTTGCTAAACTAAAACAATAAATAGATAGTTGACAGTATATTCCTCAAGTTTAATTTAGAAGTATTTAGTTAATGGGGGAAATAATTCTTAATTTTTCCATGCATATTTTTTCTTAATAATAATGGGTCATTAATTAATTAAAATATTAAAAACCCAAAATGATAGTATGAGAATTTTCAAACCTACTTTTGTTAAATGATAGTATGATTTTATTATAGGAACATTTTAATGAGTTATAAATAATTGTAAAAGGGAAAGGAATTTATAAAATAGTGTAAACAGATTGTTTTTTCTCCCTTTCTCTTCATATTAGTTTTAATTTAAAATATGAAAATGTACTAAGAGAAAATATTTTTTTCTTTTTTGTAAATCATTTTAAAAAAGATGAAAGTTTTATGATTAACAGCACTTTTAAAAGAAAAAAATAGGATTTTAATACATTTGGTAAATTTTATTATTAATTAGTCAGAATTGTTTTTTTCTTTTCTCTTTATCTCTCTTCAATCAGTGCAAATAACTTTTTAATTAAAAAAGAATGTCATGAATTTTATAATGTTAATTTAAGTTTTGACTTCTCCTCCAATGTTAATGTTTAAAAAGAAAAATAGTTGAACTGTTGTATTTATAAAATTAACCTAATTTGTTATTACTAATTGTTTCATTTAAAAGCCAGGATTGTAATTGGATTCTAGTCAGGATTGTTCTAAAAATAATAGGGGTGTGAATAAGTCAAAAGCCCTAAATATCTGATAAGAAGAAGGTATTTATTATCTACCTATTGAAGAGAACAGTTAAGTCTTAACCCAGCTATTAAAGAAGAAAAAGGCAAAAGTCATATTTAAGCTATTGCATAGAATAGTAGATGTTTTAACCAAGCTTCTAGCATAGTAAGAATTTAATTATAAAATGGTTTGTACATTAAAACATGTATTAAGTTGACTATAAGCTAAATACCATCTCCCACTATGTAACCTGTTTTCACTAGAATAAAATGTAGAGAAATTATTCCATAAAGTAATCAGAAACCTATCCTTCAACCAAGAGCACCAGTATCTTCATATTTTAGTCTCATCTAAAAATTTTAATGAAAAGAAATGGATAAAATTTGCTATTTTTAACCTGGAAGTACTGCATACAAGAAAAATGACAAATTAATCATTTTCATGTGTAGAAACCTTCAAGAAGAAACTGCAACTGGAAAAACTGAACATTGTAATTGAGAAGGACTCACATAACGATAAACCATAGTTAAAGGCTTTATGTGTGTGTGTGCAGTACATTTTTTTTATAATATAAAAAAGAATTTTTTATGTATAAAAGTAATATTTTTTGTAAGAATTAATAATTTGAATATTTTCATTATGTTAATGTTTTCAACTTGTGAAACAGATTTCTTTTTAATCCATTCAATGTTTTCTTAAAATTATGGAAGTTTTTTAGAAAATATAATTTTTTGAAATTTAAAATATTTGTTTTTGTCAATCATTTTTTTTCTTTCATTTATTATTCTTTCCTAAAACTTAACAAAATGTTAATTAAGTTAAGTCAAAGTTTGTTATCTTTGATTTTGAATATGTTGTTTTTTTTAACTTTTTTTATTTAAAAGAAATAACTTAATGAATTAAAAATTAATTTAATGGTTAATTATATTTTTTTATGAAACTAAGTATTCATTTTGTGAGAAGATGAATGTTTGAAATTTCATACTACCATATCATTTTCTTTTATTTATTATTAATCAATCAGTTGTTCAAAGACAGGTTAGGGTTCTAAGATTTTAAAATTATCCCAGTAAAACTATGAATTGTTTAAAGTAATTTAGAATATGTTAATTAATTTATTTATTTATCTTTTGCTCACAGTAACAGTTATTGGGGTCTTGACCCCCGATCTGGATTCATGCATAATTATGAGTTGTATGGATTGGGGTTTATATTGGTCTTTTGGACATCCAGATGATTTGATTACATCTCTGTAATGCTGAATGTCACAAAAGTATATACTTTAAATATCATGCATTGAATTTTATTTCATTAGTAATTGGAAATTAAGTTTATAGTTGGTTAGTACATTAAGGGTACTAAGTGGCCAGAACATTAATAATGATCAGCATGTTTTAGTATCTCAGCATTATTTTTTTATTGTTGTATTCTGATGGATTAGCACTTAAGTCTGTGCATCCAAAATATTTATATTTTTGCCTTAAGTTTGGCAGTGGCTAAACAACTACTCATCTTTAGTGGACCCATTTCAAATCCAGCCACATTGTTGACTTTAGTTTTGTTGATTGGTTCATGATGATGGACCATTATTCTTCTTCTTCCCTGTAATGTTGGTGAACTTTCCATAGTTTGTTAATTTTTTTGCTCACTATATTCATTTTATTCATTGTATATTTAAATCTTATGTATTAATTGAATGGTGTTGATGATGATGAGTGCCATCACCCCAAATTCATCCCATTTTTTATACCATTACAGTATATATATAATGAAGATTTTCATGGTTATAAGATAAAAATACAAATTTTTGGGGTCTGAGACATTTATTAATTTTCAACATAGAGAAATTACTCCATCCAGCACACGAAGAATCTTGTGTAAAGTTTGTAAAATTTCCAAAAAAGTATTCATCCAAGAAAAAAAAATTCCTCCCCTGAATTATATTGTCAATATTCCAGTGAAATAACAGTCATCTTTAATTAAGCATAGGATTATAAAGAAGTATTGTTGCCTCAAGTAATAAGTAAATAAATAAATAAAGCAAATAAAGGAATACTTTTCATTTTTAAAATATAAATTGATTAATATAAGCAGTATTTTATCTATCTTACATTTTAAAATCTTTAATTACCCAAGACAAACAGTTATTTTTTACACCCTTAGTTTTGACAAAGATGAATAGCAAAAAAAACAATGAGCTATTCCAATTGCTTTAACAAGCTTTATTGATAAATGTCAGCAAGAGAAAGCATTTTAAAATTTCTATCTAGAAACCACACCCTAACCTCAGACCAATGGTTTTATGCTTTGGCACTCTTCAGTGAGGTTCTAGGGTAGTAGATCTAAAAATACCAATCCAAAGCCAGCATTTATCCAAAAGTTATCTACTGAGTGGAAAATCTGAAAATTTCAGACACCTACAGGTCTTCAAACCCAGCTATTCAACTCAAATAGTTATATGGAGCTGAGAGATCTTCAGCTAATATTAATAGCCTTAGCAATATAACATTGCCAAAACATAAAACTATTGGTCTGAAATTAGGGTGTGGTTTCTAAAAAGAGATTTTAAAATGCTTTCTCTTGCTGGCATTTATCAATAAAGCTTATTAGAGCAATTAGCACAGCTCATTGTTTTTTATTTACAAGCTTAAAAAGATTGGGTCATGTGGTATATGACTTCAATTTTTAATGAATAGCAAAACATTGGCAATTTAATTCAGTAAAGGAATTTTCTGTTTTGATGGATAAAAACTTTTTAACAAGATTATTTGTGTCCTGGGCAGAAGAATTTTTTTATGCAGAAAACTAATACATGATATAGCCCAAAAAGTTTTAATTTTTTTATATATTATAGCCATGCTAGCCACATCAGGTATTAAAAATAAATGTTAAATGCAGAGTTAATAATTAACATTATGTTAATTATTAAAACTCTCCGTAGATAAAAAGAACTTATGTAATGCTAATTAATAGTGATTTAATACTAAAACCTCACTACATAAACATTTTGTTCTAGTATGTGAGACTGAATTTCTTTGCATTTTTTCTCAAACAAATAATTCTGTAAAAATTAATTTTAAAAAGAGAGGTAGAGAAATAATTTTATAAAAGTTATTTTTCAATTTATAAAAATGGGGTATCTCTAAATAAATAAATTTGCAGTAATAAAGGAAAAATAATACGATTTTTTTTAGATTATTTTTTCTCTGTATTTGTTGAAAGAGGATTTTTTTATTTGGAATTAAGTTATTTATTGAAAAACATTTTTTGGGTTTGGATGGGTGAGGGAATTAAATCTGATAATATATAAAAAAGCTGTTACTGTAAATTAAAGTTATGTACATTTTGGCAGAGGACATTCTGTAAGCAGAACACGTTCATTCATTTTGGCTAGCATATTTTTTTATTGTGAAAACTATCGGGTTGCATATATACATACTAAATTCAGAAAGAGTGCATTATAATTCAAATACACAATGGATTCACATATACATAAGCTAAATTCTAAAACAATGGATTGTTAAGAAAACTTCAGTGGCCATCCTGACAGCACAGGGCTCATGGAAGAAAATGCATAACTTAGCATGAAAAAAAAACAATTGCTTTATCCCTGTTCTTTTATACTTATCATACCTAAATTTACCTTCCTAAGAGAAGAAGACTGAGAAAGAATTACAATTTTATTAAACTTGTCAGAATTTGAAGTTTTCATAAAACCTACATGGATAAAAGATTATGTTATTATAAAATGCATAGGAAGAAACAGTGAATGAAGAACTCATTTCAGTCTTGGAAATTAAATGTTAAAGGTATTTCAACAACCTATTACTGAACTGTTTTATTTCAGCTTAAAACCCCAAGAACAATAGAAAACAAAAAAAAAAATAGAAAAATCTTCACAAGGGCTATTCGCTGAACCAAAGTGTGTTTTATTTTTTCTGGAATAATTATGTTTTGCTGGAAAAAGATAATGGACAAAAACAAAAGTCAAAGAATAATGAGCCAGGATGCAAATAAGAGTAATTAATTATTTATAATGTCATTCTATTTATAAACTAACATTTTTTCCCTTCTGTAAATTATTAACCAATATCATTTTTTCTTGATATTAATTCACCTACTCTAAAATTCTATGTGTTTACTTTAGAGTAAAATGTATATAGTAATATTTTGTAATTTATGTATGTGTATTTATTTAATTTAAAAAAAGAAAGGTAATGTAATAGTAGGGTTATCTAGTGATATAGATGCCTTATCAGGGTCGTAATAACATTTTTTGAAAGATTATAAAGACCACTTGCATCTTACTACTGGAATGAAATTGTTATTGTTACATGTTCACTTTTTATTTGTGCATTTCATCAAGATAATTAAGTAGTGCAACATTACCAATGAGTTTCAGAAAGCCCCAGAATTATGATCTGGAGCTAACAGGATTTCTTCAGAGAGTATAGGTTTAAACCTAAGTTGCTACTGATATATTTCTAATCTTTCAAAATTTAACTAGACAAACTAATAAATATTCTAGCATACTTAGCATGAGTTTGGTATCTATATAATGAGCAGGAAATATTACTGTGAAGAATTAACTTTATTAGTAATAGGCTTTAAGCTAATAATGTCCCTCAGTATTAATAATTTTTATTGTTTGGGTGTAATTTATTTAACCCAAAAGGGGGGGGGGGGGGGGAAAAAGGCACTTCTGTTCTACTCAACATAGGGTATGATTGGACTAGTAGGTCAATTACAATTCTGACCAAGTTTGATTTGATCATGGGAGAGAGAATTCTGGTTATATATTGTACCAGTCAAAACATGTTTATCCATCTAACATGAGCTGGAACTCACAAAATGTACTTCAAACCCAGTCAAGCCTGAAATTTAGGTCAGGGACCAGCCTGAATTCGAACCCACTCTCTAAACCCCAGATCAAACACCTAATGAATAGCATAATAGTGATGGCACATGAGAATTAATTTTAATCCGTCCTACTAGCAAAGCTGAGCAAAACAACGAGACATCTATTAACTATGACTAAACTAAAATATATATAAGCATGGCTGTAATATGTGGAAGTGGAGAAAAAAAGGAATTTGAACTACTCAAATAAGTTAGACAAGAAAATATAGTTTAATATAATGACAAATTATTTATATACATTTATAAATTAAGTACATTAGTATGTGTGTGAATGAGCAAGCAGTAGATGATTACATAGTGTCATTCACACTATTTTTTCTCATATGCTCTTTACTAGCTAAATAATATATTATAAATAAACACACATCTTTGGTGAGTCCAATATTCAGATGCCAATCAACTATTACAAAGAATTCACATAAAATGGTTATTAATGCTTTGGATTACGGTTTTGAAACATGGTGACTAGCATTGGGATTCAATACAGATATAAGATAAATTATTTTCATGCTATTACGGTCGTGAAAATAAATAAAATACATTTGAAAACATTTGATTATATTTGAATCTATGACAAAATATTTAATGAAAAATTATTTTAACAATAGTAAGATGAATGCTTTATTTTTCCCAAGGCATATACTCTTAAATAGATATATATAAATTATGACGGTGGGATTGTATATGATTGAAATAAATTTAATCAATAAAACTAGAAGTAGTTTGCATTTATATAGATTTTAAACAGGGTGCAATTTCAGTATTATTATAGCACTGAAACTAGGTCATAAGTGAAAGAAATAACAATAATACGAAGTTTGTGCAGTACTGACATAATAGCCAAAAATAACTAAGAGGAGACAGTTGTGCTTCTGGATGAGAACGAAGTCTAAGCCCCCCTTCTTGGGTAGTGCTTAGAGAAAAGTGGATAGGCATGGCATGGCCCAGAGTTTTTCTGGTATAACCGATGTGAGAGGCCCTTTTTCTAAGAAGTGAATATGCATAGTGTGTGCCAAACTTACAGGATCACCACCAGAGGCATTTTATAAAAAATAAATATGATTCCGGATAGCTCAACTATCTATGGAATGAGATATGAGAAGAAATCTATGGGTTTGAACTTATCGTAACCCCCAATTAAGAAGCACATACATATACTCACGAAGATAGGCCGAATGTCAGTAACGCAGTACGAATGAATGTCACTAATGATATTGAATAAATTTTACTGCTCTAATATAAATGACCCTTGTTTGAGTACTATAATTTAGACAAATAATACACTATGCAGTTATATATATAGAGAGAGAAATTTCATTTATTAAAATATACTTGAAGATTTTATTTAGCAAAAGAAACATTAAGATTTACCCCTATCCCTTTTCTGTTATTTTTAAACAAATCAATCCCATCTTCATTGATTTTCCAATAACTGGAATATATTAAATACTGTATTTGATATTTTAATCATAGACTATTTTAAGAGTATAAAAAAAAATAACTAGCAGTTATATAGAAAACAAATAATCGGTCACCTTTTCAGAAATGAATAAATAATATTTTAAAATTTCAAAGTGTTAATGAGCCAAAGTTCTGGATTCTCCCCGGGTAGAAAATCCAGAGTTAAACAAATATATATTTTTTTATATTAAAGCATAAACAAAATGTTGACAAAAAAATCTGGCGAGTGTATTAATTAATAATGCGTTATGTTTTAAAAGGGAATGTTAATAACTTGCTTCATTAAGGTTTACTTAAAAATGACAAGATTTTTATAAATTAAGCTCACCAGTTTGTTTGAGATTGGCAAATTAATAATAAAGGCATACATATAAAATCAAGTAATAAATAACTATAAATAAATGACCACACCAAGGTTAAAGAAAGTTAGAGCATATGAGAGAAAATTAGATTTATAAAAATCATTTAAGAGCAAATTACATTTTACATAAAGTTAAATCAGTTATGAAAGAAATGTTGATGAGAATAGTTAGGCTAGATTGACTATTAGGTGGTGGCTTGGAAATTTACCTTTCAATTTTAAGACTCCATTTTAAAGTATGGCACGTGTATGGTGATTGAAATGCAAGTACTTCGGTGGCAGACAACTTCTATTAACCTTCTAAAGTTCTTTTTTAGACCTTTCTTCATTTCAGGGCAGCACGATATTACGGTAGCGGCAGATGATGACCCACAGGGCTGAGAAGGGTGGTGGATTTACTGCTACATCATTTTTAGTTTCACAGTGATGTTAACAGTCATTTTCACTAGAGTAGCTAATCTAATCTGATTCAAAATACAACCATTTTATACTTTTTCCTTATCGATTGTTTTTGAAGATGTAACAATAAGATAACGTCCAAAAATAAATTCAAATCTATTTCCAGATTAGAAATAGATTTGAGAAAAATGTTTATAATTAAAAGAAAATCTTTAATCCTAATCCCCATTTTAAGTAAAAACTTTTAAAATACCTTACCCAGATTAAAACAATAGTGTTTCCAATCCTTTAATTATTTGTAGACAATGAACTGTAGCATCTTCCATATTAGATTTTACAAAATATACAGTTTAAAAGAAAAAATACTTTAAAAAGAAAAAGTTGTACAAATGACATGTAATGAAATATTTACAAAAAAAAAATCAATATTTTGTTAGTATTTTGCTCCTATATATATTAATATATTTGAGCCACACCTATGTATTTTAATAAAAAAAATTAATAATCATAAAATTAATAATAATAAAAATGTTAATTTAAAAGTTAAAATTTTATAATGTAGGTGTGCATCTGAAATGTATACCTAAAATATACATACATGACAAAAGTAGCGGGATAGGAAATAGGGTTTAAATACAGATTAATAGGTGGAAACATGAAGCTCAATCTTAAGCTAAGATTGACTGCTTCGATATATAATAAATCTATGTCTGTATTTCTTTAAGGTAATATACATAATCTTATAATTAAATATTAGTAAATAAGTAATCAAAAAATTTTGAAAAAACAAAAATGTAATTGTCACCTAGGAGCACTTTTGGCTTTTGACTATCTTCGTAGTCTTTATCAATTAATTCTTTGAAAAGCCAACCTTCCTCAAATTCCATGATCTTAACATTTGTTGCTTGCCTATTGACTAAATCTTGCCTGTATTTATATACTAGCATAGCTTCCTTTATTTTCCTTTTATTGTTGTTTCTTTCAGTTAGTAATATTTTTACATGATTATAATTGAAATTAAAACCATATATACATGATTTATTTTGGTCGCTAAAAACGAAGCTGATATGCTATTATTGTCTTTGCAATTTTGTTTTGTATTTTGAACTCTTTCTAGTAACAACAAATGCTCCTTTGTTGTCCACTAGAGGGAGCCAAGGACTCCAGTTGACTCTGTGTTTGGCTCCCTGATTTAGTTCCTTTTTTCTTAGTTTACGAAACTTAATTTTCTCTAAAACTATTTCTATTCAAAAGAGGAGTTTCTTAGCTCTCTTTTGATATACAAGTTATGTCAACACTTATCACAAGTAAGAAAATTATCAACTAAACACTGTGAAAATTACATAGCAGCCATTGAAATTTCAAAAGGTTTCTACAGTAATTTTACCTTAAAGTTGTTGGGCCATCTGATTTGAGGGAGCTTTTATTGTTCCAGTTTTAAAAATAAAAAAAAGACACAATTGCAGTAATATGGTGTGTAATATCATTATTACTCACGACAAAAAAGGGTACTACAAGAACTATATTGAATAGATTAAATTCAATAATAGATGAAATGTTGTCAGAGACTCAGGGGTTTTTAGAATGACAAGAATCACCAGAGATATGTTTTTTTTTAAAAAAAGGATTGGGAATAAAGAAGTGATTTATATATTGGATTTGGTCTAGATTTTTGATTCAGTTAATAAGGCAAATCTATGGTATTGTTTTAATTTAATTGGTTATTCATCAATATTTATTAGTATCATACAGGCTCTAAGTGATCTGAGGCATTTGAAATAAAAACTGATGTTAATACTTACTTCAACATTATTTCCCATTGTTATGACAGTAGTCTTTGGAATTATTTGTAGACCACTTAATCCAACAGAGATCTAGATATAATACACGTTTGATGGTGTAAATTTTAACTTGATTAAAAATGAAAACAAGACTTTTTTGGATTCTGAATTTACAATATGCTGACGATTCTGCTTTTTTTTTTTTTTTTTAGCATTTATGGAAAGTACTTAATATTTTGAAGTACAGTATATATAATAATTTTGGTTTATTTATTAATGATCCCCACAAAAAGTCAAATTCTTTATCAGCCATTGATGTAAGAAAAATTTTCTACAACTTTTATTACATTGTTATCAACATGATAATATAAATCAGGTTAAATACTTTGCTATTTTATGGTAAAGAGATGGACTTAAATAATGACATCCAGCATAGGCTCCAATGCAAGTTAAAAGATAGAATATTTCATCACAGCAAAATAACTATTGCAAGTAAGTCAGCTGTACATAGAGCTGTTGCTTTACCTAATGTTTGTATGGACGTGAAACTTGGACACACTGTTATTACAGTGTAAAAACGTGAGAAGTTTAGTTTAAAATAGAATGATTAGATCATAAAATCAGTGAATATATTTTTCAACTTTCAGGATATGATATTATAGAATCCACTACTGCACAGACACATTTACATTAAATTAGACATGTAAAACGAGTGAACAATGTAGACATCTTAGTGTTTTATGGTGAATTTGAGTATGGTTTTCATGAGAAAGATAGTCTTCCATCTACTTTATAAGAGTTATCTCAAAGACATTCTAAAGAAGTGCAAAGTCAATTGTTTCCTTTTAAAAAATAAAGCAGATAATATAATACATTTAAAAGGTGCAATTGGACAAGGTGTTGAAATGTTTCAGAAAGAAATTTTTACTGTTGAAGAAAGTAAAAAACATCGTTTAAATTTACATGTAACCAGAAAAATAGATCAGCATATTCTGTATGTGGACATATTTCTATTTTTCAGAATGATAAATAGAATCCTTGCAAAACTCATTTCTAGAATATAATTTTTTAGTTTGTTTCTTTCTCATTTTGAATTAGAATGACAGTAATTGTTTACAAGACATTGTTGGGTTTTCATTTTTGCGTTTTTTAAAAACATAAATTTGTAGCAGCTGTTTAAAGAATATACTACTAATATTATTAGCACTTATTTGCTAAATGTAGATCAGTCTCTGATAGTCATACAAATAGAAAATTTGCAAATTCGTTGAAGTTTTACGATAACTATTTGTGATCGTTATCGTAAAAATTCAACGAATTTGCAAATTTTATATTACGATAACTATTTGTGATCGTGAAACTAAGAAGACTCTCACATCAGCTCAAGGAGAAGTTCAAAGTATTGTAAAAAAAATTTTTAAAAGATTTCATTTCAATTATTCTAGGACCCAAGATTAAGTTACAATCTTGTAGCAGAGCGTTTTCTAGGTTTTAATTTGTTTATTAAGTTTCCAAAATTGATCAAGTGTTACGGAGAAGGTTTTATAACCTTCCAAGATGGATGCTGACTGTCAAAGTCAGAATAAGCAAGCATTGAGTAGTATTAAACTTAATGACATATTGAGAAGCGATCAAGTAATTCCGGAAGTATTTAAACAATCTAAATCAATTAAAAATAGTTCAGAAAGATGTTTAGAGATGAAAGAACTAAAAGAAGTTCAGAAAAAAATGAAATTTGAGGGAAATAAAAAACTGTTTTAAAGAAAAATTCAAACGGTACTAAAAATACGGTAGATATTGGGCTAAAGATCAATGAAAACATTGAGATACAGCAAATTAAAGTTGATACAATGAAACATAAGCTAAATATTAATGATATTGCCACGTTTCATGGAAATCTGTCAGAAAATAAAGTTGTAGGCGGGTCCGTCACAAAACTACTAAAATCTAAAACGATAATTAAAAATCACGGGAATTTTGTCACAAGAGAGGGCGCTGTGCCCCAAATTCAAGGAGAAATGGGATGGTCAATTTTTCATATGAGAGATGCAAAAAGTAAAATGAAAATGTTTGGTAGATTGCAGTTTATGGATAATAAAAGAATAGCTAAAATAGTATTTAATTAGGTTATGAGTAAAGGGCAGGTAACAAGATGGGTGAGAAAGGTAATGCGGTATGCAAAAGATTTGGATAAAGAATTTATATCAGTATATTTGTACAAAAGATGGGATGATTGTGTTAAGAGGATTATTGAGTGTTATAGTAGTAAGAAATGGGATAAAAGAATAAATTTATTAATAAAGACTAGGGAGTTGGAGAAATGGAGAAATAGTATGGAGAGTAAAAAGAGTTTAAATATATATAGAAATAAACAGAATATTAGGTGTGAGTTAATATATGATAATAGTAAGGAAAGTAGTTTATTGTTTAAGGCTCGAACGGGATCTTTAGCTACAAAAGAATATACATGTAAATGGAAAAATATGGGTGATTTATTTTGTAAATTATGTAAGGAAGGAATTGAAAATATTAGGCATTTGTTAATTGAATGTAAATGCTTGAAAACAGAAAGGGTACATATAATGAAGTTGTGGAAAAATAAATATGAAAAGAGTGATTATACAGAAAGTGAATTATTGGTTTTTATGCTGGGTTTGGGAAAAGATAAGGGGAATTTAGATATAAAGGTTATAGAGTTGACAAAAATTATGTTGTGGAAATGGGATAGAGCAGATTATGGGCAAATTTAGAGTGGGGAATGTAAAAGAAAGTGGCTAACAGGTTTATCTGGGCATAATTGCTGAGATATTTTTGACTTCGTTTAAGGTGAAGCCATAATACATCACATCACATCACATATAGAAGCAGAACTGGAACGAAACAAAGACGAATATCACCCAAGAGACTCTACATTGATCAATATAAGAATAAATATTGAAGGACAAACTAAAAACCTCAGGAAAAGTACACAAAGTAATTATCTAGACAAAACCATATGACAATTAAAAGCCAAAGCTTGGAAAAAAGTAGAGAAAAAGTTACAGAAGCCCAGAAGTATTCAGTTGAACCTGCTAGTAAGAGCAATAATGCAGAACTAACACTTCCAACGTTTACAGAAAAGTTAAAAAAGGATACTAAGACTTCCAAATGGCAAGGTTTCAAAACCCCATATGCTAATGGCTTTCAAATGGAGCAGGGGGTTATGGGTCTTGGGAAAACTAGTCATGCTGGCATCTCCCATGGGGTTATGGGTCTTGGGAAAACTAGTCATGCTGGCATCTCCCATGAGAATAAATTTGAGAATGGCTTAATATATCATAATGCTGAGTCAAGTACGAACAACTCTAATCATGATAGAAATAATTTAATTCCAGAAGACTTTCAATCAGTCAATGATGAATTTAATAATAGAATTCCTCAGAAATTGTTTAATTCCTTTCTTAGCTTCCAGAATCAGTATACTTTAACATTGAGCACAACGAATAAAAAATGTGAACTTTTCATATTTCCAATAAATAAGCTATTGGTCTTAATCAAGGACTTAAATATCATTGATTCAATAAGAAGGGTCTACTATCACCTTAAAAAATATATCACACTAGAATTTGAGAACACTTTAGCCAAAGAAAATTCAAAAGATCTCAAATGTTTCTAGATGAAAAATATTTAGTGAAAACTGGAAAGACCAAGATTGATAACAGGTATGGTATGGAATTGTCATGTGGCATTTGGAAAAGATGAATTGCAGGGACTATTAGTACAGTTTGGCTCTATTGAACAGTTCACTTTTCTAATGGAAAAAAATGCAGGGATTCAGCTGCCATCCAATAACACAATATTTACAATGAGGCTGACTAAAGGCATCAGTCCACTGGATATACCATCTATTCTTGAGCAGAATAAAAGCCCGATATACATAGTAATTCGAGGAATTCAACTACAGTGTTATGGATGTGGAGACACTGGCCATTTAATTAGGGCCTGTCCAAAAAGAGTATGCATAGAATGTGGGGAAAGCTATAGTGGATTTCACAAATGTACAATAACATCAAGCAATCCTTCACTTATAAATCAACAATTAGAACTGGAATTAAAAGAATCTCATTTAAAAGATAAAGTGAAAACAAATAAGCTACATTATAAGGAAAATCAAGAAACCTTGCACAGTAGATTTGAAGATGGGACAAATGCAAGTCAAGCTAGAGATACAGCCAAAGAGATAAAGAAACAACCAGCACAGGCAGAACTGACCAACTCCAAATCAATACAATCTTGAAGAATCTGAAGGCACATTAGAAGACATAGGTCAATTAAAAGAAGCTAACATGTTCAGTGATACAGAACTAAGTGAGAATGGTTCAACTCAAATGGGTAAAATGACACAAGGTGCAAGTTTCAAGAGAAAAAATAAGAATGGCTCTGGCTCGCAAACCGATGAGCATAGTGTTGTGGGCTAAAACATCGAGCTGGGTGGTGAGCAAGAAAAGAAAACTGAGGGTCTCTCAAGGAGAAGGAGAAAAAGGAAAAAAAGACAGAAGAAGTTTGCTCAACAGGAGTCAGGGGATGAGATGGAAACTGAATCAGAAGGTCAGATAGTCAATGACCCAGAGATAATGAAACATGATATTTTAGCTCATCCCCATGATCTTCAAATATATTGTTGAATCTAAAGGAGCATGCCTTTTTTGGAAGGGGCATGTATGTAGCAAGAATGAAGTAGGGCAGATAATTTCAGAAGAGGCAGATAATCCAGAGGAAAAAATCAATAACATAGAAGAGCAATGGAATGATGAGGCTTGTAGTGACAGGTCCGGAAGCAGGCAAGGTGAAGAAGTACAGGGTATCTCAGAAAAGTCTGATAATGCAGTTGAAGAACTTGATAATGTAGAAGAGCAATGGAGTGATGAGGCTCATAGTGACAGTTCCGGAAGTGAGGAAGTAGATGGCTATCCAAAGGAAATGCAGCAACAAATTAGTACTAGTCCTGTGTGTACTGATGAAACAGAAAAAATCACAGATGATGAAGAAATAAGCTCACAAGAGGAAAATTTTGAACAGGAAAGCAATAGAAATTCAGAAATGGATTAAAGTATGAATTCCATAGGTGCGGTTTATACAAAGACATGGCAACATAGATGAAGTTTTAAGGATCTGTGAATTAAAGGACTTGGCAATTCAAAGACGCTTATCAATCAATGGAGAAGACTAGGGTTATTGACTATAATATGATCTCAAGATTTCTTTTAAACAAATGTATTTACATCATGTAGTGGATCAGTCACCTGCAGTTTTTTTCTTAATAAAAAAAAAAAACTATTTGTGATCGTTTTCCCAGAAGAGAGCGGGCTTGTGGGTCAAAATAATGTTTTACTGATGATAGGATTGTATTTATTCTATAATATTCGTTCCCAATATGGTCATTAGTAATAAAAATAAACAAATTGAATAGAAGAAATCTGGTAAAAGGGAAGAAAAATAAATAATCGTATAGAGCTACCTTAAAAAAATGTTTTTAAAAACATGTAAATTTAGAATTCAAAACGAGAGATATCCTTCTGAAACATAAGTTGTCAGGTCGATTGCATTGCTGGTTCCTACCAGCACTTGAAATTCTTATGAATTCTCGAGCAATAAAACTTTTCAAAAGCGATAGGTTTAAAATCTGTCTATTAATATTATGGCATTAATTTTTAAATGGACTAAGTTTCCATTGCCATAAATAAATTTTCGAATATTATTCTCACTATCATTTTAAAATTACTAAATCTAGCATCTAATAGAGTATCTTTTTAGATGTGTTTAGAATATTTTACATATATGGAGAAGATGTAAATAAACTGCGGTCAAAAACTCACTAGGCATTCAATATAAATTGTCAATGTGAAATCAAACTAAGTCACTTTATTTAAACAACAATAAATTTCAAAGAAAAACCTGATTATAACATAAAACATGCTATTATTAATTACAACGCTAGCTACTAACCATAAAATAATATGGGTAGGAGGGCAGCACAAATAGAAAACAAAAAGGGTATTAATTAATCTTCAACATGATCAGAAATTAACCAAGCATGCTATTGAACAGCTATTTATTTTGGTTCACGAGTTTCCGTGTGTATTTACTTATATTAATATATATAATCTCAAAATTTTAATTACAATTGCAGTCTTAAATTACAAAAATCAATTTGTTTTCAAGTCTTTTCCTTTATTACTTTTCCTACAGCTAAATTTTTGGATTAAGTGCAATCAATGCAGCCATGCTCTGTGCTTGGTAGTTGGCTTCGCAGCTCTGGCCCTGGAAATTTTTATGAACTCCGAGCAATAATGCCATGAACAATTTTTTTTAATGCAGCCATTTATTTTATTCCATCTTTTAGATTTTTAGTAACTTTATTTTGCTTCTTTGTGTAATGCTGTCGATCGACAATGCTATCTCTTGACATAAACTTTCTTTCTCCCTTAAAGAATAATCAAATAGTTATACTACGACAGATCATGTGACATTCTACCATTAAAAAGATAGATATACCCCAGATATAGGGATATTTATTAATGGCCACATTATCTTTGGCTAAACAACATAGGATACTTAATTGTTCTGAATAGTTTATCTCAATGATGAGGAATTGAATGCTTGGACTAAATATTCCTGATTTCATTGTCTGTAAAAAAATAACATTCTGATTGCCATTAACTCCATATTACTTTGTAATAACATATTTGATTTCAGAGCAATTAATTTTACCTTACGTTAATAAAATATCTTTCAATTTAATTACACAGATATTACTTTTATAAATTAATAAGGATCATTTTTAACTAATCTAAAATATAATCATATATATTAGGTTGGGAAAAATGTTAACTGATGAATACCTAATATAATTTGTTCCTATAAACAAATAATTAACCTTCAATTAATTATTCAAACCTGCTTTCAGTTTGTAAACTTTAAAATATATCTTTCTCACATTTATAAACATATGTGATGATTAACGATTTTGAAATAGAACTCATGTAATCTGATTTTTATAATTTTTGTTACCTATTACCTTTACTTTGCTTAGTGTTAAACTATTATACCTTGGCCTTAACACGATATAACATTTTATCTCTAATTTTTGACTCACATTTCAAATTTTATATTGTGTTGTAAAACAATAAATATCAGTCAAAATAAGAGTCATAGATCACATGACCCAATTCTCTTAAGCTTGTAAGATATAAAACAAATGCTGGTGTTGGGTTGGTATTTTTGGATCTAGTGCCTGAAGCTACCCTAAACTGTGGTATTTATTAAAGAGAAAGCATTTAAAATATCTGTTAGGATCCCCTCCCCCAAATCTCTGATAACTTTTAGATAAATGATGGCTTTGGGTTGGTATTTTTAGATCTAGTGTCTGAAGATATCCTAGCGCCTTTCTGAGAAGTGCCAAAGTACGAAACAATGGTCAGAGGTTGGGGGGGGGGTCCTGACAGATATTTTAAATGCTTTCTCTTTAATAAATAGCACAGTTTAAATAGATGGTTACTTTCAGTATATATATAAAGTTATATATATATTCTTGTGTAGAATCTTTTAACCAACAAAAGTTTTTTGTCGAATATGTTGCTTACCACTTTTAATTATTGAACACTGCCATTTTATTGTATTTTTTCCTGATGAAAACCAGTCTTTGGTTGAAATATTAAAGATAGCAGTTTCTTGTATTAGTAATTTTCTTTTTTTTTGGACAGGGTAAGGGGTTGATTTCCTTTAATTAGTTTTTTATATATAGTTTGGGTTGATTTCCTTTAATTAGTTTTTTATATATAGTTTACATATATTTATATATATATATATATTTAACACAGAAGAACCCGCAAAATATGTCATTTATATATATATACAATATCTTGGTCCTCTGTCAATGTAAATATAAAAGTACTACAACAGAAAATAAAATATATTGAATTAAATTACTAATTAAATACATGTATAGTATTTATATTTTAAGCTAGATGTGACTAGAGAGGATTTGAACCCAGACTCTTAAGCTTCCTTTAGTCATTTACTCCATCTTATACAACCGATATACATGACCATGTACATGCAAAAAGATAAACGATCTCCAATGCACATATTTTCTGCAGAACCAGCACTCATCAGTTAGTCCAGATCATCACTTCTCACACACACATATATATATAATAAGTGCTTGGTTTATATTGATAGAAAATTTTCCAAACGTTAATGGACAAGTTTCAATTTTCTCCACTCTCCAACTCTTCAGCCATCTGTATCATTAAAAATCTGATGAAGGCATGTTCAGTGCCCAAGTTTGCCAATTTTTGTTATGTTATATCCAAGTGACCACAGCAAAATACAGACTGAATATGTAATAATTAAATACATGTATAGTATTTATATTTTAAGCTAGATATAATTAGAAATGTTTGGACCCAGACGTTCAAGTTTTTTTTAGTCATCATCTCCATCTTATATAACTGATACACATGATCACATACATATGTATCAGCAGTATAAGATGGAGTGCATGACTAAAGAAAGCTTGAACATCTGGATTTAAATTCCTTCTAATTAAATAAAATAAAAAACAACCATCATTATGACACACACAGTCTAAAATATACCCAGTTTACTTAATTCCATTTAGTATATTTTATTCCCTGTTCTAGTATAACCATATTATATATATATATAGTAGGGTATTGAATTCAAATCCTACATAATTGTTTCCCAAAATACCTCAAAATGCTGAAGAAATATATTTTATTCCACTGATTTATTAATCAAAGAAAAACAACACATAATTTAAATATCTATTAGTTATATAGTGAGCATATATAAATAGTTGTCTGTAGACACAGACTCAATGAATGAATAATTTTCTAATTTTTCTTATTAGCCTCCTTAAAAATTAATTTATACTTAATAAATTCTAATTTTCTTTCTGTAATGATAATTTAATTCTACTTATCTTACTAATTTATTTTCTGAATTTTGAGTTATAGTTTTTAAAATGATTCAGATTACTTTTTAATAGGCAAGTTATATGTTGAATATCTGTGTGTGCCTGTATTTACAAACATAGACTTAAAACATTTACAGACACAGTTATGGGAAAGGTTTTATTCTAAATCATTTTATAATTTCTTTATAAGGAATTATATTATTTAAGAACAATTATTCTTGTTTTATGCTAAAATAATGTCCAGCTGACAGTCTAGCTGACATTCTAAGGTCAATAGTTGGTAAAACAGAGATAGAGGTTAACTTTAGACTTGAGAAAAGGGCCATGTGGTAGAATAAAAATAAAGAGTCATGAATCAGCCATTGTAATTAACAAGTAATAAAGATCATTTTGGGGACCAGACTCAACAATCAATTTTAGAAAAAACTGTCAATTTTCAAAGACTTTGATTAGATGGTTTGATTAATGGGAACCATGTATTTTCTGGCAACAAAAAAATCTGTGGGGCCATGAGATAATCTAACTTGTATAAAAAGCTGAGAGGAGAAATAAACTAAATTGCTGAAGAGAGAAATCAGTCTTTGTTTTAAAATTTTTTTACATCAAAAATGATGGGCTAGGAAATATATATTTGTCAAGAGCCCCATCTGTCCATTCATAAACCATGCACATCTGAAGAGTTTGAATCCAGATATTTAAAACATCATAGCTGATTGCTAGAGAAAAATGAAAAAAACTGATTGCTCACCTGTGCTTTTAAATCTAAATGAAGATAAGAAGTAAAATTCTGAAATTTGTGAAACCATGCTATTTCATTTATACCATTTTCTGAGTTTAAATCTAAAGCAGAATGCTAAATATGTGAAAAACAGCAAATATCTATGGAGTATTAAAAGTAATTATACTGAGAAAAAATGAAACAATTCAAGTGCCAAATGGTCTTTATAAAATAAGTGGTTTCACCATCATCATCACAGTAAAAGAATTACAAGCCCAAGCCAAGAAAAGAATAGAACTGTTCCAGTAAATCACTGTAATTGGTAAATTTATGTGTGTTACAGATTAGTGTGTGGCTACTGTCAAATTTTAAACCTTCAACAACAAGCTGACTGTAAAATCATTGGACCCTTTGTTTTTGAAACTGCCTGTGCCTCAAAGAAGAATTCGTAATATGAATTTTAATTTTATTTTTGTTAGTGACTATTAAAAAATATTTTTAATAACAAATGCCTTTATATCTTTTTTTTGAATTCTGAACCTTAAAGCAAAATCAATTAAAAAGATTTTCTGTAATAATAGATATTGCTTTGTTGATGAATTATGTATTCTTAAATTATTACATGTAACCATTTATGTATGTATTAATTTTTATAAAATGTATTATTGTATATTAATTCAAAATTATGAAATATGTTGTTTATTATATGTCAAAAGGGTTTAATAATATTTTATTCATAATGGGGAGTAACACATACACATACGTAGTAATACAATTATGCTTACTTTTACATATTTGTTGAATATGTGTGTAGAAAGTTTAACATTAAGAGAGTCGGATTTTTTTTAAATGGTTAGTGACTCCCATTGGTAAAAAGGGAGATAGGTAATTTGAAACTTATTTCTGTAAATGCTCTTATCTCTCTATAATCTGACTAACCTTTCTCTAATTAGTTCTCCTTTTTTTTAATATTATGTTTAAATTTATAAAGATGAAAATATATATGTTATATGCAATAGGCAGATGTGTGTCCATAGAATGTTTATTTTTAAAAAAAAAAAATTTTAAGATATAAGATTTTTATGTATTCACTATAAAAATTAATGTGCACACACTACACTGGAATATGAACATTGAATTTACTTGTCATTAAAGGGACATTTATTCTCTAAAAATATATTATATATAATAACTATTTATGTGCTGATAAAATTAATAATTTTAAAAAGACATTTTAATATAAGACATTGGAAGAGATGAAAACATATATTACCTTTAAATTTTAAAAGACATAGAAGAGGAACTATAGGTTTGTTTTGTTTTTTAAGAATATTTATTTATTATTTTCTGATAATTGCAATTTTAATAATGTTTGTCTTTGAAACAAATTTTATTTGGACTTGTAAAAGCAAGAAATTTTAAAGATAAACTAAAAGTATAATTGCCAAACTTTCGATAAAAGTCTTAAATTTCCTAACATAATAGTTGTCGTTTTATTTTGCTATTTAAAGAAAGAAAAATGTTTATTGGAAAAATATATCAAAAATAAATAATTTTTAAAAATTGAAACCTAAACTTGTCTATTTGTTGTGCTAATTGTATTTATTTGGAATATATTTAGAAATAGTAATATGTCTAATTTATTGGAATCATGAACTCAAGAAATGTTTCCGATTTGGAGTACGTGCATAGAGAAAAATGGATTTAGTTACCTAAAATGGATATTTTAAATATAGAAGAATAAATTATTATTATCCTGGAGAAGATATACAGAAAGAGACTGTACAAACATCTTTTTATATCAGGATGAATGATAATTTTTGTGATTTTGAAGAATTTTAAAAGTCAACAATGATTTTTTTTTCTTCATTATTAATCAATGCTGCAGAGAAAGTTGGGAGAAGAGCTGTGAACAGAGACTGTTTGTCATAATGACTGCTTAAATTTTCATACCCCAAGTTTTCAATAGTCATCAAGGAGGGATTCTTAAGAAGAAAATTTTCATAACTTTATTTTTTATTGATTTTTTTAAAAATTTTATTTCTGGAAAACTTAACATGAATAATTAGGACTTATTTCATATTTTATTTAGTTAAGGTTGAACTAATATAAATGTTTGTTTTTCATAATTTAATATTTAAAACAGATTATGTTGTGTGGGTGAATTTATAATATATAATTATTTATGTCCAGAAATCAGAAGATGTCATAAGTGATTATAATGTATTAATCACTAGGTAATTTTAATTATTGGTATTATGAAGTGATATAGTAATTTTTTTTAATTGCTTGGAATTTAATATATTTTTATGATTAATAAATGAATGGATGAAGGGTGTATGGATTTATAATATATATGAATTTTATTGAAAAATATAAACAATAGATTTTTTGAAACCATTTCTTTAAATGTAGCTATAGTTTTAGTGAATTTTATGTGCTAGCTTATGGATTATTGGGTATTGTCATTCAGTTTATTTTTTGCAATGCTGATTGTTTAAATCAATATATATGGAATTTGTAGGGTAGTGAACAGGAAAGTAAGATATGAATCCCTGGATGTATTTAGGATATGTTAAGATGATAGGAATATCAGCCTATATTTTCTTGAATGTTTGAATTGTGTACAAATACAGTTAACAAAGTCCTGTATTATTTTTTTATTTCTATGGACAATGACATCTACTTGTTTAATTGTCTGTAAAACCTAATGAGAGCCATGACGTATTTTCATAGGTATTTGACTAAGTCATACCTAATTTTTTACACTACTTTTCATGTGAATGAATTTATTTTTTATACTATTGAGTTATTACTCCAGTTATTATTTCCTTCATGTTCTACATTTTATCACTATCTAAATTTCATTTGTTGTACATTGTAGAGCTTAATACTTGAGAAAACTGAACAATGGATAATCTTGTAAAGATGGATTGTTCAGACTAAAGAGAAAGATAGGTTTTTGAATAAATTTGGGTACAAATGATGTTGAATAAGGAATGCTAATTTACAGATATATTAAAGGAACAATTACTATTCCCAATATTTTATATTTTGATGATTTTTAAAAAAAAAAAATCAATACATTTTGAAAGTGCATATTTTACAAAACAAAGGAATTACGATTGTTAAGAGTAATTTTGAATGTTTATTTGATCTTATATTTTTTTTTGAATATGCCAAAAACACATTTATTTAGAGTGGTGCCAAGCAATAATTTATTACATGAGTACATATTTTTGTTGTCTTACATTTTTATTAAAGTGAAATATATCCACAATAGAATTAGAGTAATTAAAGTATTTATAAGAAATATCTTATTTATCTTTATTTAAATTAGAGAAATAGTATTTTTCTTATTAAGTTAATTGATACAAAAGTTTTATACAGTTTGACATATAAATATTTCACTTGTAAATTGATATTTTTATAAGAAATATGTCTGAATGTAAATTTCATCAAGCCAGAGTGAAGGCTTACACATTTTATTATTTTATTTCATGATATGTAATATAATTTTTCATGTGTAATTTTGTTTTTTGTTTTAACTTTAGAATTATATTTGTTGTTTGTAGTAATAATCTAATTGTATATTTATTTTGTAAAATTGTTAATTAACTATAATGAGTTATTATTTTATATAGCGCTATAATAAATTTGTTAATGTTTTTTATAAAGAATCTCTTTGTCAAGTATTATTTACTGATCTTTTTATTTCCACAATATTTGGTCCACAAAATTTAAATAAAACATTTAACATATCTGCACATAATAAATGATATAAATTTATTTAAAACATTATTGACACTCAGTCATAATTAATTATTTAAATTGATGCCATACAAACTAAGGATATTTTTCATATTGCCACTCTATTCAAATTGCAATATATTTTGTGTGCCACATAAGAAAATTTGATTTATATAATATTTATTATTGCTATTATATTTTATCTAATTATTAGATATTAAATATAAAATAGATTATTAATAAGATAAGTATAGGAGTATATTATTATCATTATTATTACTATTTTAGAGGGGTAGTTAAATATGATGCAAAATCCCTCATCGTGTTTAGCTACAGAATATTTTAATTAATTTGCTTATTTTATCTGTAAAACCTGAGATCATATTTTAATAACAGAAATTATAATTTATTAATATTATATTAAAATTATTTAATACATATTTCAAAGTCGTAGGAATACTATAGATTTGTGTAATTGTATAAATTTAGAGGGATAGTGTTCCTATGCCATTGAGGGTATGTCTATATGGAGATGTTCTCAATGTTTACCAACTGTTATATCTTTGCTAAATGTCTCATGATCATTATTTATTATTTATTCAATCGAACCATATATTGATAATTATTGAATATGAGCTAGTCTAATCATAGAAAACTATATTAGGCTATAATTAATATATATTTTTTATTTTATTAAGTGAGAGCGAACCAGAGGACTATTATTAAATATTATTCATTTTTTAAGTGTCAGTTAGCAAGGGTACAATGTATCACATAAAAAATAATAGAAATGTATACAGTCAATATTGGAAATAATAGAAATTAATTTATTTTTCCAAATATTAACTTTATATCTACATAACCACTTTAAATAAATGAAAACAGATATCAGAAAATAATTTATAAATACCAAGATGTATTTTTACTATAATAGGACACCTGATGAATTGGCCTGGTTATATTTTACTCTCAAATCTTTTCTTCATCATTTTAAATAGTTATTAATAATATTAATACATTTAATTTAGAGAGACATTATAACTGTCAATATATTATAATGAAATCTTTTATTTAAAACTACCATACTTCAAAAACATTAAGCAAATATATTAGAAAAAGGCAAATGCCCACCACTCTAATATATTTCTGTTGATATAGAATCACCTGTTATCACAGATCATCTTATCTTCTCATATTATCATCATTTTTTATTTTATTTATTGAATGTATTATTTCACCAGCTTAATCTATAAGTTTGTAACTCATGCACAATCTTGAGACAAATATCCTCTTTTTGAATCAAATACATTAATGTTAATAAAATAATTTAATATATCCAGCACACAGTTCTTCTTTTCAAAATAGTTCATATATATCTAATATAGAAATAAAACAAACTAACTCCTTCTTTTTAAAACTTGATTTATTATGACTATAATCATGAAAAAGAAATCCAACGTTTCAACTATTTTTTTTAGTCTTTTTCAAGGCACACTAAAATAAAATATATATACAATAAATATCACATATTCAAAAAAAAAAAAATTAAATTAATTAAAAATTACAAAATATATTCATAACCAAAATTTTCTTTTTTTTACCTTATCTCACTCCCCTTTCCTATTACAATCACAACTTAAACACAACTAATTTCTTTTTAAATATATATATATATATATATATATATATATATATATATATATATATATATATATATATATATATATATATATATATATATATATCATTTAAAAACTTTTAATTAAAAACCTATTATTTTCTTTTATCTTTTTCTATCAAAATAATAATAATAATAGGTTTTTAATTAAAAGTTTTTAAATGATATATATAGATTTTTAAAAAGGAATTAGTTGTGTTTAAGTTGTGATTGTAATAGGAAAAGGGAATGAGATAAGGTAAAAAAAAAAAAATGTTGGTTATGGATATATTTTGTAATTTTTAATTAATTTAATTTTTTTTTTTTTTGGAATATGTGATATTTATTGTATATATATTTTATTTTAGTGTGCCTTGAAAAAGACTATAAAAAATAGTCTAAACGTTGGATTTCTTTTTCATGATTGTAGTCATAAAAAATCAAGTTTTAAAAAGAAGGAGTTAGTTTGTTTTATTTCTATAATGTTAATAACAATTATTTATTAGGTTAGATAGGTTGTATAATTATTAGCTCGGATATATACATTAAACTTAGCTCCAACAAACTTTTTATGTCATATCTAAATAAAAAAGATATATATTGAAAAATGTTAATGGACATTGAGAAGAAATTCTCCAAGAGGCTATAATGGATGCCTTCACTAAAGGCAGACACAAATCCTTGAATACGCATTACGTATATACCCAGATGTCTCATAAAATAAAAAAAATGTCACAGTATATATAATACTAGATTAAAAACTCAAATTTAACCAGACTTTAAAACAACACTAAAGATATGATGACTGTAGATCAAACCCCACAAATCATGTAAAAAATCAGATGCAGCATTGCTGCTTGTAGCTCTGTGTATTGGGGAATCCCAGGAAAATATTGCTACTAGTATCACACAACAAAGATATCTATGTGAGCACGCTAAGAGTAACTCTGATTGTTTTTCTGGAGCATAAATTTGAATATGGCCACACCTTCGACCCTGTATATGTGAATGTTGCATACTCTAATCAATTACAAGCACAAAATTAAGGTGGTGCGGTTTATTTGCAATAACCCTCATGGTATTAATAAAAAAGATACCAGCACTGCATAGTTCAAAAAATAAAATATGTAAAGTAGCTATTTACATAATTTTAACCTCGTTTAAATGCTAGCTAGAAACTAGTCTGATGATATTGAGTAAGTAGGCACTAGATAGGGATTTTATGCACAAACTTCCTCTCATCCATTGATTGCTCTGGCTTACACTGAATAGCGCTACTGTATGGAGAGTTTAGCCTCGATGTAACAATTTTATGTGACACTACACTTTAAACAGTTTATCCATTTAAAAATGTAAAGCTGATTTTAATATAAGTTCCTGTTGCTCTTAATAAATTAAAATATATGTTTTTATAGCAGTGAAATAACTCTTAAAATTTTTTAATTAGTTGCTTAAGTGTAATTATTTTACTTAATTTATTATAGGTTGAGATTTGGACTTATAAAGTCATTACAATAATTTAATTTAAGCATGTTTTCTAAAATTCTAAAAATATGATGGCAAGATTGTATATAGAGACTAATAAACATCGAGTGGCTTATTCTTTAAGAGTTCATAATCAGTTTGAACATGGAATTGTTAGCACTGAAATCGATTCTAGGATTCACATTCCAGAGTCTGCATGCTACCACTGCACTAAATCACACAGGGCCCAAGACTAATCAAAGATTGACCAGGCCATAAGACCAACTAATAGGTTTTTCAAATTTTTGAATTTGTTATTATGAAGTCATTATTTTACAATCACGTTTGTTCAATAGGATGTTGGGAAATGTATGAGGATTACAAAACTTTTTAAAGGTTATGTTATAATGAATTTGAGCGTGATTTTTATGATAGAAGCAGCTACTGATATTATAAAAATTATGCAAGAGCACTCTAAATAAATGTGATCGTTTTCATGGTGAAGATGTAGCTAAAAGAAAACTACAGTAAAACAAGATCTTCAAATTTTTTTAGAAAAAATAGTTTGCTGCAAAATAATGTATAAGATAACACTAAATATGAAGAAAGCAGAACAATGGATCTAAATATTCTATAAGTAAAGGTATTCGTGTTTCAGGAGTTACTTTTATAAGATCATTTCATATGATTGATTCGGCTGAAGGCAGCAGAGAATGGTCTCGACAATTAATAAAACTAAGTTATTCCTCAAAAACAACAACACAGTAGGTCTCAAAAAAAGGCTTGGGCAATGGGCTAGTGTTGTTAGACTACAACTATTATATTCTAAAAATGAATGTGCAAATTACAGAGTTGCAATTTAAAAAGATTAGAGCATAATACGAAATATTTTAAGGATAAATTTGTGTCGACAATACTGAGAAACATTGTAGCAAACATATACACGTTCATAATACGTAACAATGTATCCAGCAACAACTTTACCACCGCACATTTCTGCTAATATCGAACTGCACAAAGAAGTCCAGTCACCCATACTCATGATACATTTAAGTGGGGTATATGTTGCAAAGCAGCAAAGAAAATAGCTGATTGGTTGATAGAAAACATTGGATTTGGCACGTATACAATAAAATCATCTTTTGAGTGTGTGGATAAAATAAAGTTAGAATTACAAGCTAGCCTCATTAGATATAAAAGAACGGCATGATTCATTGCCTTCTAATCTATTCATTAACATCATTCAAGACACTTTGCAGCAAATTAACTACAATCCATATAAAAAGAGTTTATAGATTGATAGGAAAATTGTAGCAAACATCAAGATTAAATTTTATAAAAGGGAGAGTGGCTGGCCAATGGAGTTACCACTAAGTGGTATTGTTTGTAGTATTGTTCTATCTAAATTTGAAAATATCTTGTCTAAATATCACATAACAATATTCACATGCGATATGGAGATGTATACGTAAAGCAGAGAATCAGATTAGCAATGTACTACTGATGCTCGAAAATACATCATCTCTTGAAAGGACTATTGAAGTAGAAGTCTTTAACTACTCTATCTAATAATTGCTCATTGATCAACTCCCTGCAGGAAGAATATAATGACATCTATGAGAAAATGCAGGAAGAAATATATGCTATAAGATTGCGAAAGATACTCCCTAATATTGCCTGCATCATAAAACCAACATTGAACTATGCCAAGGTGTACGTGCCTCAGTCTAGAGGTATCACATGTGTCAAAACTGAGAATGGAGAGGTTTTGTCAGGGCTGCATGTGGATCAGCATATATATAAAAATCTGCAAAACACTATGGGAAATGATGAAAGGAATTCAGACCATTGGCCAAGGATGATGGTGGCCAAGGATCAGCAGTATATCTCACATCTGGATATTAGTGAGGAAATAACTAGACTATTAAATCACACAGTTACTGCTCATGATTCTATACCTGCCAGAATTTATAAATCAATATCTTACTTGATAATTGAAGTGCTTGCAAAATATTACAATCAGTTGTGTGCACAACCAATAGATTGGCCAATGATTAATAACAGAATAATTTTTTGTATAAAAAAGAATAGGAATATACACATCCCATATGTAAATGACCTGAGAAATATTACTATTGAGGACATTGACTCAAAAATATTTGCTAGAATTATATTGAAGAAATTGCATAATAGAATAAAAAATAGAATTTCAGTGGCTCATTACGCTATTAAAGGTAAGAGAGCAACTGATGCAATTATGAAGATCCAGGATGCAATCAGATATGCCAGGTGTAATAAGTTAACTCAATTCTTTGCAATACAGATAGACTTTAAATCTGCATTAGATGTGGTTGATTGGTCATTTCTGTCTAATTCATTGGCACCACTTGTGGAGGGTGAGGAGAGTCTAATTACAGCAATCAACAATTATGTGACCAACGGGAGAATAGCGCTTAAAAACTTTGCAAGGCATTCTAATTTCTTTGTTCCATCAAGGGGGATCCCACAGGGGTCTCCTCTGGCAGCCCTCCTCTTTGCCGTTTATCTGGATCCGATGATTAAGGAAATAGAAGCCTCAACCAATGGGATTTTCTTACCGCAGCTTGGTGCCTTTGTTCATGTCACTGCCTTTGTCGATGATGTTATTATTATATTCAAGAATGTGGCCAGTGTGCATAGAATCTTTAACATTTTAAATAAATTTCAGATCTCTACAGGCTCATGTATTCAGTCTTCCAAGTCGTCTGCATGGAAATTGGCCACTGCCAAGAGAATCCCATGTGACTTCTTGGGCACACCTTCCTCCTTTATAGGGTTGCCTCTCTATCTGTCTAAGACTAAAATGAGTGCCCATTTGAACAAACTGGTTGTAAAAATCATTGAAACTAAAATAAATGCCTTTTCCCCATTTAAATTGTATGAAACAACCAGAGCAAAGGTTTTTAACGCTATTGCTGTTGGTGTGCTCTCTTACTATGGACCATGGATGAAAATTTTTAATGCCACTAGTCTTAAGATCATTCAATTGGCAAAAAGATATATTTGGGGTAAGAAGTATAGCCTGATACCTACTAAAATAATGCAGCTACCGATTGGAGAAGGGGGTCTCAATTTAATTGGCCCTAAGTCATTGGTGAGCTTCATTAAAGCAAGAGCTTATTTAAGGATCATTGACGATAATTCGCTCAGGCCGCTAACACAGAATATTAATGTAGATTCTAACTTGGGGTCGGACGGAGTATCTTATTTTGATGATATGATGATTGCATACAGGGATATCCAGGATGATCTAAACTTAGAGACCTTAGATAATTTAAAATATAAAGAGCTAAAAAATAGAGAGCTTTCTAATGAAAACTCCTGGCTCAATGCCTCATTAAAAGAAATTCTAAAAAATTTCCAATCTATTTGTACATCACAGTCTGTTATGAAATTTATTTTCAGATTGATAAATGGAATTTTGCCAACCACCACTTTTTTAAACCAAAGGATGAAAATGGGCCTGGATGTTCTATGCAAATGCTGTAACAGATCCGACGAGACCTTTCTTCACCTGATGGGAATGTACAGCCTTTAGTGATTTGAGATCTATGGTCTTTCATAAGCCTATTGTGAATCTAAGACTCTTATTTAAAGAAAACATTGTTTTATTCAAGCCTCATAATGCCATAGTTATTGTGCATGTAATGAGAGCAATATGGATATCTAGGTGTGCTCTGATCTTTGATAACAAGAAGATATATTGGAAAAAAAAATGGAAAAAGAATGGGATGACATGTTTTATAAAGGTTTGAAATTTTGGCCAAGAAAAACGTTTTTATTGGTATGGGGTGGTTATGTTCCTACAAGGTGTGAAATGTGGAGCTGAATGCTCTTACAGAACACTGATTAAATGAAAGGTGGAGATAATGTTTTTTACTGGATACATTTGAACTTAATTTATTTTTTAAAGTAATGATTGTTACGATGTATGTACTGAATCAAATGTAAATATAGTTTTTTAAATAAATAAAAAAGTAATTATAAGATTAATTTTTAGGACATGTATATCTAGAAAAATAAAAATAAACCTGACTTTAATATGAAGCTAAAACATTTACAAATAAAAAAAGGCATTCATCCTATGCCAGAAGTCCCAATAAAACACAAGCTGAGTAGCTTTAAATGTTTTTTATATAGAAGCAAAAATCTATTCAAATATGAGGCAGATAAAAAAACATAGATGCATACATTAATGATTTAATAGAGTTTGGTTATAATCATAATACTCTTATTAAAACAGTTGAGAAATTTTATATGAATGTAAATATAATTAAAAACATTAATAATATACCTAAAGCATAGATAAGAATTTCTTATGTCCCTCTTATTGCAAATAACCTTAGGTACATTTGTGCTAACATTCCAGGGTTAACTTTATATAGTTACCTTCTCTTAATAATTTGTTGAACAATATTAAAGACATTATACTTCTGGATCATGTTCCTCAGGTGGTCTATAAAATTGTATGTACTTACCTTTCCTGTAGCTCTTTGTATTATGGGTAAATAATTTTGTGCAAATAGATCCATAAAAATTGCCCAGTAGGTATATTTGTATAATAGAGCTAAACAAAAGACTGAATCCAGAACGATCTTTCTTGATCATGAACGTGCCACAGGTTACACGTTTTCTCCATCCAATGTTACAACAATTTCCTCGGAGAAAGACTATAGGAAAAAAAAGTACAAAGAGGCTTGGGTAATTGCATCCACATTTCATCAACGAAAAGGATTCATGGGTTCTATTGTCCGAGAAATAGAATATCTAATTGTGCATATCGTGCTTCATTTAATCATTACATCATATCTATTATATAAGCTTACCTTTACAGCATAACTTTATTTAGCACTAGGATTCAGGTAGCGTTGTACCAAAAGCTGGCTTGATGGAATTAATTAGTTTATATTTATTTATTTATACCTTTTCAGTTTCATGAAAAGAGTTAATACGTTCAGATTTATTATTATTATTATTGTTCAAATCCCTTCTAATTATATACTTGTATATAAATATTATTATTATTTTTTATATTATTTCCCAAAATGCATTTCTGCTAAATATGCGTCACCTGAAATCTATGTATAAATAAATTCGAAACAATACGGTTAAGCATAAATAAAATCATTGTAGATTAATCATGAAATAATGTCATGTTTATAAAACCAGTAAACAATTTCCTCTTATAGTATATATATATACTAAAGCTATATATATCTGTAACCTCCCTCGAAAGCGCTTAGCCACATACTTAGATACATATATTTAGTTGGTATCAACCAACAGTATTAAGATTTCTTGTCTTCAGCTTCGTGTGTTCGTGCGTTTTAGCGCATTTTATATATTTATACATTGGAATAATTAGCCACAAAGTCTAAACTCTCCGTCAAGCATTGGTGGCCTAGCGGTTAGCATAGCTGCCTTCCAAGCAGCCGGTCCTGGCTCATTTCCCGTTCAACGCTTTGACATATAAAATAAAAAATAATAATAAAAAAGACTAAACTCTTTGTTCACAACATTTTATCTGAAATTATTATGAATTCCATTTAAAATAAATTTAATGCATTTTTATTAATAAATAAAAAAATAATATAGTTAAAATCCAGTTTGTAAAAGTCTCAAAAGAAACGCCTTCACTAAATGTAATTATCCATTTACTTCTGTTTCTAATCACGACTCAATCCTTTTTTCTTTTCAAAAATATACAGTATATATAGCCATATAATTCTATAATTAAAAATCACTTCTTTTCTTGTCAAAAACTTTATTTGATGTATATATATATATCCACTTATTTCCAACGTTTCGACTATCTTTACTCTATAGTCATTTTCAAGGATCTAGAAAAAACATTACATTATAAACAAACTTCACATAATAAAAACAAAAATAAAAATAATCAAAAACAATATAAAGCATATAAACCCCATAAAATTTAAAAATAAATAAAATACATTAAAATCAATTAAATTAAAAACACAAAACATACACCACACTTACTTGACTCCCTTCTCAAAAAACTTTCCCTTTTTACATTTTTTATCCAAAAAACCAATTGTTACAATAAAAAAACTTATTTCCTTTTTCTTTCTTATATACTTCAAAAATGAATTTATTTCCAAAAAATAATTCTTTATTCATGTCTTATCCAATTCTATTTAAAACAGGTTTATATCTTTTTATATATAAACTCTCTTTTACCATTCTTTCTTTATACAATCTAACCCCCTCCAACATTTTAATCTTAAAATCTATATGTCCAGTTTCCTTACTATGTATATTTACATTAGAATTCCTATCTCTCAAATGCTGTTTCAATCTTGTCTCTAATTTGTTCTTTGTTGTACCAATATATGATACATCTTTATTCTCTTTTTTACAATCCAAACATTCTATTTTATAAATACCATTCATGTTTTCAACATTCCTATTTCTTATCATATTACCTAAATTACATTTCCTTTTATATACTGGTTTCAACAATAAACCACATTCCTTACCATATTTCTTATTCATATCCCTCATTATCTTTTTAATCTTAAAAAAAGTACTTTTTGACACTTTATACCCACTATACATAAATTCCTTCTTTTTTTCTTTCTTTTTTCTCAATTTCCTCTCAATTTTGTCTATATTCTTTTTTCCACATAATTTATTAATAATCTTAATTGGATAATCATTTTTTATTGCCTCATTTTTTATACACTCCACTTCCTCCCTAAATAACCCCTCCTCTGAACATAGATTAATTCCTCTAACTAATGTAATTATATATTTTTTGCTAAAATAAATTTAAAGTGCATCTTGTTTACGTACATGTGTGTGTGGTTATATGTAGGACTTATGTAAAAGTATTAACGAACATGGATGGGTGAGTTTATTGGCTTTTTACCTCCGAGTTTAAGATTATTTTTTTCAATATATACAATCATGACAGACAAAAATAAATCGTGGCCCTTATTCCCAGGAGGCTGTAAAGTCACCAACTAAGGCAGCGGTTGGTGGCCGAAGGTGGAGAGTGCTAAGAATCCCCTGATTGTGGACTCAAGCTGCCATTTGATGACTTTTTATTTAGGTACTTACAACTGCTGATCACTTTCAAGTGAAGGAAGATTGCAAGAATTAGAAGAAGAACTGTTTTATATTAAATGAAACATTATTGGACTTTGTGAAGTTAGAAAAAAAGGTGAAGAAACAATTGATTTAAAAAGTGGACATATACTCTACTATAAAGGCACAAATATTGGAAATACAAGTGGAGTAGAATTCATTATAAATAAAAAATGGAAGAATAACATTGTGGAGATTGATGGTGTATTGAAGCAGTCGGATCTGAGTTCGATCCTAGCTTCATGTTATTTACCCTAATACTAACCTTAAATTTCCGATGCAATGGGGCTTTATACGTTCAATCCACACTAATTTCCATAATGAATAACTTGTTTCAAATACGTAGTAAAATTAATTAGTTTAGTTTAAATTGGATCAATTCTCTAAATAAATTCATGATAAAATGTTCATGAATTTACATATATTAAATTGCCTGGATTGTGCGTATATATGTTTGTAAATATTAAATATATATAATTGTTCGAAAGTTTCATTGCATCGGGAATACTTGTTTTTTTTTCACCTTTAAAATAATTTGTAAAGTTTTGTGATTAAAAGCTACATTCTTTCCATGGGCTTTCAAATTCTCAAAAACAACAGTAAAGTTTTATTAATTAAAAAAGATAAGAATTCAATTTTTAATTAAAATCATTTCAGACTTTAAGAATTCATTTTCTAATTAGGAAAGGAATTCACAAATTAGTTTGAAAGCTTATCGAAGGAATGTTTCTGAAAACAACTAATTAAAAAAAAAGGAGATTGATAATAAAATGAGCGCTAGCCGGAGGCATCAGTGAACAGTAGATATATAGCCCTGAAAAGTAAAGAAAAAGCTAGCTTTGTTGTAGAGTAGTGCAGTGAACTCTGTGCATATAAAAATTGTATTTCATCATGATAGAGGGCTAGAACATCAGGGATCTGGCTACGGTTCCTAAAGTCCCTAGAAATCTTCAATGGAGCTGCTGAATCTTTTCCGGACCGATCATTCTGCTAAAATAATGAAAGCTACTAAAATACTACTCCAGTAGTTAACCAATGATGCCTACGTTTCAACAACTTGGAGGAGTAACTTAAGGACAAGCACGGAATGGTAATATGAACGTTAAACTTTCTGGCCAGTTCGAACTTTATTTTATACTCCTTCTTTTTAAGAGCTCTTTTATTCTTTAATGTAAATCTTTGTAACACCTTTTATTCATGCTACTGTAAATTTATCTCGTAATTCTTTAAATCTCTAGTCTTTAAACTTTTTCTTTTCTTACCTGGCGGTTCGTTTAATATATATATGTTAGTGTGCTTTATTAATGTCGTATTTAAAAATTATATGCCAATAATCTTTCGACTCGATGAGCCCTTTGATTCCATTTGCCTCACGCAAATAATATAACATTAATTTCAAATAGTAATTCTCATCCATTAGAGCTAAATTTATAAGTTCTATTAGTCATCGAGTCGAAAGAAAATATTATACGTTTACTATTTTTATAATTAGCTAATAATAAATTATTAGCTCCGTTTTTCACCTATGTCCCCAGCTCCTAAAGTTACAAGTGTATCTACTCACAAAATGTTAAAATATTGATTTCTTGTTCCACTAACATATATTTATTCGAATATAACCTTAAATGTTTTATTTACTTGTTGGGGGCATAGACATAGAATTCCAATATTGCGTAATTTCCATTGGCATATGATAAGGACCGCCACTCTTATTATATTTATCAATTCTTTTAAAGACTAGAGGTAACTAAAGCAATCTATATGTTATTGAACAAAACAAATTATTATTATTATTAAATATTTCTAACATACTTGGTTTCTCAGTTCATCATTCTTTTTTTATATTTAAATGTTAATACTTGCTATCTGTGTTGGCAACCCGAACATACATATGATTTGATTTAAAAAGTATTCAAAGTAATTAATTATTAGATATTCGTGTCAGAGCATGAGTCTCATTAATCATCATCATCCGTTGAGCTAGTCATGTACCGTCGATATATGTCATCCATTGATTTGATCTCAGCTCATGAGTTGGGTTTGAATTCAGTTTGAACCACCTGAGTTTGAATCCGACTTTGAGTTTGGGTTTGTTGATGTGTTGGCTTCTTTTTGACCGGTACATGGTTATGTTTTTGGCGCCCAAGCTACAAATTATACATGTCTCACTGCAATCCATTTTTTGAATATTCAACTTATAAATGGGTTTATAATAAATTTGTCAGCAAATTTGATTGTCAGCACAGTAGTGGGTCAATCGCCATAATAAAAAACCAAGTGTGTTCAATACAGAATGATTTGTTGTATCTGCTAATACATAATATTGTATATCACTGTATATTTTTTTTTCAGACATGGGAGAACAGAACAGTTGAACAAAGGGAAAGTGAATAATGTTTTTTTTTTATATTTTTGAATACATGTCTCACTCAAAGAGTTAATATAAAGAGCTAACTAAGAAAACGTAGGTAAACAAAAAAAAAAAAAAGACAGATTACATAGATTGGGGAAATAGTGTGCAGCAGCTGGTGAAGATTAGGACAATGGACCTGTAGTCAGAGACCTAGTTAAAAGTACTGAAGAAAAAAATATTTTTAAGCATACAGAGAGCACTATAAGTTGATCTGCAGTGTTTATTATATTGTTTATTATATTAGAAAATGGGAAAGCCACTGGAAAGTTCAATGACCTTTCAATACCCGTTGATTCAAATCATAGATTTTTATGGTGGATGCTGGGAAGATCCTCAGCCACATATAGACAGTTTAGCCGATGCTTTTGCAATAGAAACTCTGGATAATGTTCAACAAATAATAATTGCTCGTTACCATTTGAAAGCCGTGGCCAAAGACTGGTGGGGCATGATAGAGAAGAAGCCAGACACTTTTGAGCAATATTGTCACAAGCTTCTAGAAACATTCTGGAGTGAAAGGAAGCAAGAAAACTTGTTGCGTGACCTCATTAATGAACAGTTTTCAGTAAATAAGGGAAATACCTACGACCGATTTTTTTTACAACAGTCAGCCAAATTTCGCTCATTGTCCAGTTTTAACTTTCCAGAGTCTCGAATTGTACGTATGATAGAATACAACATGCCACGAGAAATTCGGAAACTTATGATTCGTAGTCAGATTAGTACCATCCATGAGATGACGAATTTCTTAGAAGAAGTGGATAATCATTTTAGATCTCTAGACCCAAGTTACGGAAAAGACCTTCCAGCCCCAATCATTAGTCAAATGACTAACCTAATCTCTGAGAAAGATAATGAGGGACATCAGATAACTCATTTGTGTCCCATTATCGAAATAAATGTAGAGGAGAGCAGAGTATCAGCCTTGATTGACTCGGGCAGTCAAGCATCCATTGTATCTGCGGCATGGATCGGAAGCTTGAAAAAGAGACGCGAGATAATGCAACTCCCAACCTGTCCGATCCAAATGACCTTGGCTAATGGGAAAAAGGTGTCAAGTGAAAACCATCAAGTGTGGTTGGAGGTTGAAATCAACAGAAGGCTAGTAGGACATACCTTTCTTATTATGACAGGGCTCATATATGATGTAGTATTGGGTTCCGACTTTTGATTCAAAACCAAGGCATTATTGACTACCCTAAAGGTAGATGCTCATTTGGAAAAGAAACCATCAACTTTAAAACATCACTCCACCGAGAAGGAAACCATGAAAGTTGCCTAATCCAGCCAGTTGATCTTTCAATGATTGACAAAAAGGTTGAAGAATCCATCATTACTGAACCGGATGATACCAAACAAATGCGGAAAATCCTCAAGAAATATGCCATAATTTTCTCTCCAATGCCAGGCGAGATTACAGGGTATACCCACCGAATCAGAGTGAAAGAAGAAACTTACATCCAGTCCAAAACGTACCCGATTCCATTTCAGTATAAAGATGAAGTAGAAGCACAGATAAAACAAATGATCGAATGGAATATTGTCGAGCGCAGCCCGTCTCCGTATAACAACCCATTGGTCGTCGTCAAGAAGAAAAATGGAAACTTGCGGCTTTGCTTGGATGCCCGGAGGTTAAACAGCATCACTATACCGGAAAGAGATGCTCCCCCTCCTATCCAAGAAGTACTTGTGCGATTAGCTGGGAAGACGGTATTTTCAACATTAGATTTAACTGCCAGTTACTGGCAATTGAATCTCGATCCAAGGGACCGGAAATACATGGCATTTCGGTATGGTGGCTACACGCACGTTTTTAAAAGGGTTCCCTTCGGACTTATTAATAGTGGAGCAGGACTTATGCGCTGTTTGAGGCAGGTCTTTTCTGAAGAAGTACAAAAACAGATGGTATGCTATGTTGATGACATTGTAATCATCTCAGAAGATGTGAAGGAACACTTACAACATTTGGAAATGTTCCTGAATGAATGCAGAATGAAGAATATCACAGTGAATTTAGAGAAAAGCCGTTTTGCTATTGGGGAGATAACCTTCCTTGGTCATGTCATTAACAAACATGGTATCAAGGTACATCCGGACAAAGTTGCAGCCATAGAGAAGTTTCCAACCCCGACTACTCGGAAACAGATCCGATCATTTCTTGGACTTTGCAACTTTTATCACAAGTTCTATCCAAACTTTGCCCAGGAAACTAGGAATCTTATAGACCTCATAAAAAAAAACCGAAAGTGGGAATGGACCCCACTCCATGACCAGGAACTACTAAACATAAAAGAAAACTTTCTACGGGCGGTTATGCTGCACCACCCTGATTTTAGTCGGACCTTTTACGTACAAACTGACAGCAGCAAACAAGGGCTGGGAGCTGTTTTGTTTCAAAAGGGTGATTCTGGTGAACATCAAGTGATATATTTTTGCAGTCGTGCGTTAAAGGGTGCTGAAGTACATTACGCCACCACTGAGCAAGAAACTCTTGCCATAGTATGGGCATGCCAGAAATTCCGGCAGTTCCTTCTGGGATCAGAAGTTGTCATCATAACTGACCACCGATGTCTAGAATTTCTTAATAAGAGTTTCCTCACCAATGACCGACTCATTAGATGGAGCTTGGTCCTCCAACAATTTCAGTATAAGATCCAATATTGCCCAGGACCAGAGAATGTGGTGGCTGACGTTTTAAGTCGCCATCCAGTACAAATGAGCATACAGAACCCAAAAATAAACGATCAATCCTTAAAAATTATGGTCACCAAAACATTGAGTCCCGCCGAGGCCGAGCTAAGGAATCTTGCATACTGGCAGGGCATACAATATCACCACATTATTCTGGAGTTGTCCAAGACCCAGAGTAAGGACAAGAACCTACAAAGCAATACACTCACTTTCGGGTCAAGGAGGGTATTTTACAGACCAAAACTGGGGACTATACTGCACCATGGAAAACTATGGTCCCAGATAGGCTGAGACCATCCTTACTTAGGCACATTCATCAAATCATTGGTCACTACGGACCAAGAAAGACAGAAGAGGCAGTGCGTCGTCAGTTTTACTGGCCAGGAATGTACAATCAGATTCTCACTACTATTAGACAATGTGACATCTGTGCTGCCACTAAATTTCCAAATAAATCATATGCAGGAGGTATGAAACCAGTGATGGCCACAAGACCAAATGAAATCCTCGCTATAGATCATTATGGGCCCCTTCCCAAATTTAGGACCTTTCAATACTTGCTTGTCACATATGATATTTTTTCAAAGTATGTTCAAATTTATCCAGTGCGAACCACAAATTCACGAAATGCCATTCGGGCCCTACAGGATAAGCAATTTTATGAGGTAGGTAAGCCTGAGACCATATTATCAGATCATGGCTCAGCGTTCACCTCAAAAGAGTGGAAGAATTGGACAAAAAAACAAAAGGTAAATCATCGTATGACATCAATTAGAAACACGCAGTCCAACCCATGTGAAAGAGTTATGAGAGAAATTAGTCAACTCTTTCGTGTGTGCGTACCTACAGATCATCGGAGATGGGTGGATAAACTTCCATATGTTATGGACTGCATTAATAATACAATGAACGAGTCAATGGGTTTCGCACCTACACGTCTTCACTATGGGCAGCCATGTCAGGCCATTTTTTCTTCACTATTACCAAAAGATGAAACGTGTATTAACCCAATAACTGACCAAGATATGGCCAGAAAGCGGCTAGCGCAGATGGCCCAGAGGCGAATAAAAAGAGGGAGGATGCAACATTACTATTTTAAAGTTGGGGATCAAGTTTGGTTAAGATCACCAAGAACTAGTAATGCCCCTAAGAAAGAATTCAAGAAATTCTTCCCATTATACAGTGGGCCATATGAAATAATAAAGGATTGCCATGACAATGCGTTTTTGCTAAAGGGAAAGGGACTCCAGGGGGTTTACAATGCCAGACAGTTAAAACCATATGTGCCACCTGATCCAGGGAAACAATAGGACATCCATTAAATGACAGATATATATACAGAGGACCGACTGACACAACCATAGGGAAATGAGACTTGATTATCGGACCGATTTATTATAAACCCATTTATAAGTTGAATATTCAAAAAATGGATCGCAGTGAGACATGTATAATTTGTAGCTTGGGCAGGTTATATTATTCACGCTCATGCTGTTCTCCCAGAGTCTATACACTTATGCAACTATATCCTGCGTAAGTAAAGTCATTTTTTTTTCATTGTTTTTTTTTGAAGTGAAAAGAAATGAAGCAGTCGGATCTGAGTTCGATCCTAGCTTCATGTTATTTACCCTAATACTAACCTTAAATTTCCGATGCAATGGGGCTTTATACGTTCAATCCACGCTAATTTCCATAATGAATAACTTGTTTCAAATACGTAGTAAAATTAATTAGTTTAGTTTAAATTGGATCAATTCTCTAAATAAATTCATGATAAAATGTTCATGAATTTACATATATTAAATTGCCTGGATTGTGCGTATATATGTTTGTAAATATTAAATATATATAATTGTTCGAAAGTTTCATTGCATCGGGAATACTTGTTTTTTTTTTCACCTTTAAAATAATTTGTAAAGTTTTGTGATTAAAAGCTACATTCTTTCCATAGGCTTTCAAATTCTCAAAAACAACAGTAAAGTTTTATTAATTAAAAAAGATAAGAATTCAATTTTTAATTAAAATCATTTCAGACTTTAAGAATTCATTTTCTAATTAGGAAAGGAATTCACAAATTAGTTTGAAAGCTTATCGAAGGAATGTTTCTGAAAACAACTAATTAAAAAAAAAGGAGATTGATAATAAAATGAGTGCTAGCCGGAGGCATCAGTGAACAGTAGATATATAGCCCTGAAAAGTAAAGAAAAAGCTAGCTTTGGTGTAGAGTAGTGCAGTGAACTCTGTGCATATAAAAATTGTATTTCATCATGATAGAGGGCTAGAACATCAGGGATCTGGCTACGGTTCCTAAAGTCCCTAGAAATCTTCAATGGAGCTGCTGAATCTTTTCCGGACCGATCATTCTGCTAAAATAATGAAAGCTACTAAAATACTACTCCAGTAGTTAACCAATGATGCCTACGTTTCAACAACTTGGAGGAGTAACTTAAGGACAAGCACGGAATGGTAATATGAACGTTAAACTTTCTGGCCAGTTTGAACTTTATTTTATACTTCTTCTTTTTAAGAGCTCTTTTATTCTTTAATGTAAATCTTTGTAACACCTTTTATTCATGCTACTGTAAATTTATCTCGTAATTCTTTAAATCTCTAGTCTTTAAACTTTTTCTTTTCTTACCTGGCGGTTCGTTTAATATATATATGTTAGTGTGCTTTATTAATGTCGTATTTAAAAATTATATGCCAATAATCTTTCGACTCGATGAGCCCTTTGATTCCATTTGCCTCACGCAAATAATATAACATTAATTTCCAATAGTAATTCTCGTCCATTAGAGCTAAATTTATAAGTTCTATTAGTCATCGAGTCGAAAGAAAATATTATACGTTTACTATTTTTATAATTAGCTAATAATAAATTATTAGCTCCGTTTTTCACCTATGTCCCCAGCTCCTAAGTTACAAGTGTATCTACTCACAAAATGTTAAAATATTGATTTCTTGTTCCACTAACATATATTTATTCGAATATAACCTTAAATGTTTTATTTACTTGTTGGGGGCATAGACATAGAATTCCAATATTGCGTAATTTCCATTGGCATATAATAAGGACCGCCACTCTTATTATATTTATCAATTCTTTTAAAGACTAGAGGTAACTAAAGCAATCTATATGTTATTAAACAAAACAAATTATTATTATTATTAAATATTTCTAACATACTTGGTTTCTCAGTTCATCATTCTTTTTTTATATTTAAATGTTAATACTTGCTATCTGTGTTGGCAACCCGAACATACATATGATTTGATTTAAAAAGTATTCAAAGTAATTAATTATTAGATATTCGTGTCAGAGCATGAGTCTCATTAATCATCATCATCCGTTGAGCTAGTTCCTTGGCGCATAGTCATGTACCGTCGATATATGTCATCCATTGATTTGATCTCAGCTCATGAGTTGGGTTTGAATTCAGTTTGAACCACCTGAGTTTGAATCCGACTTTGAGTTTGGGTTTGTTGATGTGTTGGCTTCTTTTTGACTGGTACAATATCAGACAGAGTGGCAAGATTAGTTATACAACTTAATAGCAGATACCAAATGCAGATAATTCAGGTTTGTGCCCCAACAAGTTCTCATAGTGATGAAGTTATAGAAGATTTTTATATGGATGTACAAAAGGCTTTTGATCATAGTAAACAACATTTTAAAATTGTTATGGGAGACTTTAATGCTAGAATTGGTAAACAAATGAATGATGAAAATGCTGTAGGTAATTTTGGTTATGGTAATAGAAATGAGAGAGAACATAGACTTGTGAAGTTTGCAGAAAAAGAAAAAATTTATATTATGAATTCTTTTTTTGAGAAAAATGTTAAAAGGAAATGGACATGGAAGCATCCAAATGAAGGTACAGCAGAATTGGATTATATTATGACTAACAGAAAATACATATTTTAAGATTGTAATGTTCTTAATAAATTTAACACAGGTAGTGATCATCGATTAGTAAGGTGTAAGTTACATGTTAATGTAAAACTAGAGAGACAAAAATTATTGAGAAAAACAATATTTACAGTTGATATTCCTAATCTTCAGAAATATTCTAATGAATTTAAATTAGAACCTACAAATCGATTTCAAGTATTAGTAGATTTTGAACATGATTCAGATTTGAATGACATTAATAGGAAAATAAGCGATACACTTTTAAAAACTGCACCAAAGATAGCTGGTAGAAAAAAAGCAGCAATTGACCAGTAAAATTTCTACTGAGACTAGAGAATTTATGAAGAAAATAAGGAATATGACGATATACAACAATGATGCATTAAACAAGATTGAATATCTCGAATTTTGTAAAATGGTGCGGAAAAGAATTGAAAATGATATAAGAAAGTATAATTGTGAACTAGCAAGGAAAGCTGTAGAAGAGAATAAAAGTCTAAAGAGTGTAAAACAACATTTTGGTATTGGTAGGAAATTTATATCTGCAATAAGAAAAAAAAGATGGCATTATTACTAAAAAGAGAGATGACATCATAAAATATGTAGAAGACTTCTATCAAGAATTATATAGTAATAAAGAACACGTGCCTCCTATACATATTATATCTTCCGAATTGCCCAGAATTTTGAATGAGGAAGTGAGACATGCAATTAAATTTATGAAGAAAGGGAAGGCTCCAGGTAATGATGGAATTGTAATTGATATATTAAAAGAAGCAGGTGAAGAAATAGAAACAATTTTAGCAAAGTTATATACCAAATGTCTAAATGATAAAGATGTACCAGATGATTGGAAGAAAGCAGTATTAATATTAATATTTAAAAAAGGTGATAAAGAAGATATTAGAAATTACAGACCTATCAGTCTTTTATCAGTTTTATACAAAATTTTTACTAAGATAATTACATCTCGTCTACAGAAAACACTGGATTTCCACCATCCAAGAGAACAAGATGGATTTAAAAGTGGTTTTAGTACAGTAGATCATATCTAGGTATTGAGAAAAATTATAGAAAGCACAAATAAATATGAGTTGCCATTATGCTTAGGATTTGTAGACTATGAAAAGGCATTTGATTCTATAAACATTTCTTCAGTGATTAAAGCATTGGATCATTAAAGTGTAGATCCAGGATATTGTCATATTTTGAAAAATATTTATAAAAATGCAACAGCAATTTAAATTACATAATGATAGTAGGAAAATCAACATTGAAAAGGGTGTAAGACAGGGTGACTCCATATCTCCAAAACTTTTTACAGCAGTGCTGCAAGAAGTATTTTGTGGATTAAAATGGGAAGCTAAAGGGGTGAAAGTAAATGGAGATTATTTAAGTCATTTAGATTTTGCAGATGATGTAGTTGTTTTTGCAAATAATGCTTTAGAGCTAAAGAAAATGTTGCAGGAGTTATCAGATGAAAGTAAGACTAAAGATAAATGTTAAAAAGACTAAAGTAATGTTTAATAGATTTTTTCAAAATATGAAAATAAAGATTGATTATGATGAGTTAGAAGAAGTTAACAGTTACAAATACCATGGTCAGATTATTAATAAAGATGGAAATATAATGGATGAAATTAATCATAGAATTAAACTTGGTTGGAGTGCTTTTGGTAGAAATAACTTGATACTAAAAGGAAATATGCCTATGTGTTTGAAAAGGAAAGTTTTTAATAAATGTGTTTTGCCAATTCTTACTTATGGATTTGAGACTTGGACACTTAATAGAAGAGCAATACAGAGACTTCAGACGACTCAAAAAAATATGAAGAGATGCATGTTAGGAGTAACAAGAAGGGATCGAAAACGCAATGTATGGGTAAGAGAACAAACAGGTGTTACTGACCTTATTGAAAAAATTAAAATACTGACATGGGGTTGGGCTGGACATATTGTTAGAAGAGATGATAACAGATGAACAATTGAAATTTTAAACTGGATTCCAAGAGATTGTAAAAGACCCAGAAAGAGACCATATGTGAGATGCATGGATGAAATAAGAAAGTGTGCAGGGGTGATGTGGAGAAGAGAAGCTAAAGATAGGAAAAGTTGGATTGAACTTGGAGAGACTTTCATCCTACAGTGGATTGATAATGTTTGCTGATGATGATGATTAACTTATGTACCATGAACAATTTTTTATACTATTTAAGATGCACGGCTTATAAAATATAGTTTTTTTGGCTAGAGACTGAGGGCAGATACAATGATTCAATTTTGAAGTACAATTTATATCATTTTAAAATACTGAACAACTAAAAAAATATTGTTTTTCCAAATTTTCCTCATAGTATTTCTGAGTATATAATTTAGGGCATATAAATATAACACCACTCTTTTTTTTAGAACGTTATAATTTTTTGTTGTAGAAATTACAGAACAGCAAGCAAGACACATGGCTATAATAGTGTGAATAATTATTATGGCATTGTATGGATTAAGATTTTAGTTATTTTTTTCAAGCAGTTCTTTTAGATTAATTATTTGCTTGTGAAATAAGAAGTGCTTAAAGATGAGAAGTCTGGATATAATTCAGAAATGTCTATCATATCTTCAGGATGACTATTACATAAAATACCTGTGGGTTTCAGATTTAATTTAAAACGGTTAATGTGAAAGGTTTTTGTAGGAATTGGGTAAAGTTATGCAAAATTTTTAGCCATGATTGAGGAATACACATATTTTGGAGTCTGATTAAAGATTTGGGAATTCGAAAGATAGCTATAAATATCTTTCAGGATATGTTTTTTTTTTCAGAGCTTTAAATGAGACGCCAATTAAAAATTTGATGTTACAATTGTCCAACAGATCTGCATTCTCAATAGCATGATGAGTATAAAAAACAACTTGCATATGGAAGTTGAGCAAACCAGAGGTATAATGGCTTTGAGGATTGGATTAACCATTTTTGCAATGTACATCTTAGCTCTAATATAGGATGCAAATGATTGAGGAAGTATTAAATTAAGACCACCTTTGCAAATAGGGAAACAGGAAATTGTAGTTGATGTGATGTTGATCTCCAGACATAAGATGTTATTGTGACCATGATATTTTTAATAGTACAATTTAAAAAAATGCATTCATTGGCTATTATAAGAGGAATACTACCCAGAATGGCATTACTATAGAGTAAAGAAAATTTGGGCAGAAGGCTTTTATTTTTGTTTTGAACTTGTTTATGACCTGATAGTTTAGCTGCATTTTGAATACGTTTATTGGAATTTGGAAAAAAAAAAGACGAATGGTTCCGTGAAGAATGAAGATAGATTGTGACGTGTAGCTATCGACCACATGGATGACTTCCAAACTTGCATTGCAGATCCAGTTAGGATTTCAAATTTGTTTAGAATATGAAGAATGAGAAAAATTATTTTGTAGGTTTCTGAAGACTATCAGGATATCATCAACAAAAAATATCACTTTAACTGTAGTACAAAGATGAGGAAGAATGAAGCCTTGTGAGCACTGCTCACTCTCTTTGATCTTGGGATCTATATATATTGTAAATAATAGTAAAACAAGTAGTGAGCCTTGTATAATACCTCAGCTTGATTTAAAAGTACAAGAGATGTAATTTTTTAGTTTGATGGATCTGTTGGTAAGATATTTTTTATGATAGTAGTCAGATAGGTATGGCTGGACAGAAGTTTGCTTAATATATTATATAAATATTCCGTTTACTGGATCATATTGACTCCTATGCTAATAGAATAGCTTGAGATGCTGGGGAGGACAAGGTCATTTAAATGTTTACGAATAATTTTTCCAAAGATTTTTTTTATCAATATTTTCAAAAGTGATAAGACACAGATCATTTACCGATGAATATAAAGCTTTTGAGTTTTATCCAAGGCAGAAAATTACATTAGTGGATAGATTAAGTAAGTGACATTCATGTGAACAAAGTTGATTATAATACTTATGTAGAAAGGGGAAGATAGTATAATTTAGATGCTTATAAATATTCGCTGGAATAAGATCATTTGCTAGTGAAGTATGTGAATATAGAAGCATAATTTTATCAAGAATTTGTTACTTCGAGATGTAATAATTTTGAGGAAAATTCATGTTACACTTAGTAGAAAATGGAAAACAACTGTTCTAAGAGTATTTTTTTAAGTGTTTGAGAAGTTCAATATCAATGTTGGTGTCAGCCAGAAGTATTTTCTGTCAACAAAATTGGAATACCATAAGTGTAAGAGTTGATTGATTTTGCATAATTTCCTATAGTTTTTGTTAGTGCCAAAAGATTACATATCACTTTTCTAAGCTTAAATATGATGGGATTTGGGTTATAAAGAGCATTTAGATATTTGGCTTCATTTTGCAGCTATGAATAAGGAGTCTTACATCAATAAATTTTGTTATAAATTGAAGAGTTGAATTAATGTCATCAATATGTTGTTTTATGAGATTATTTGAATGATAATCTGTTAATGAATCACAACAACAATTATTAAAAAATTTTTTTAGTAGTGTCCATATTTCTATCAAAGAGAGATTCTGCTGCTGATAAAAACAATTACTGGCAATTAATGTATTAGAGATATAATAAATAGTTAATTTAAATTCATTAGGAATTTGCCGCTTGAATGTAAACTTATACATTGTATGTTTATTTTGAAGCTAGTTTGTGTGAGAATTACACGGTTATGGTCAGACAATGAAACATTAGATAGGTTAATTGAAGTTTTGGAATCAGTAGAAGAAACAAAAAGAGATTAATGAGAGAAGATTCTTGACCTCCAATAAATGACACAGCCTTTGGAAGATGGAGTAATAGTAATGATAGCGAGATCAGTTGATTGAGCTTTGGTTTCAAAGTGAATGGGCGATAATTATAGGACTGATTAAAATCATTACATATGATAGTTAAACCAGACTTATGTTGGATTTTACATTGGGCAATGAGGACAGTATTTATGATGCTGTTTACCTTTTTAACATGAAGATATCGCTATAAGATAGTATAACTGTGACAGAAAAATAAAGAAAATAATGATCGCGTTGACTAAGATGAATATTATTTTTAATCTTGTCAGTGAAAGTTATGTACTAATTAGAACTCCTACTCCTTGTGCTGGTCTGATGTTGGGCTTATGAATAATTGCACATTTAATGTTCAGATAGTTAACAATAATTAGCTTGCATGATAAAGTAATTTTTGTTTCTGTAAGGACAAAAACATCAGCATGTTGATTATTTACAAATTGACATAGCTGTCATTCTCTCGCATGAGTTAAGACCTTGCACATTTATTGTGATTATTATTATGCTTGACATATTATGCTTTCTGAAAAGTTACAACGCTTTTTGCTGGCATGTTTAGGGTCAGAATCAGGTACTATAGTCCTTTTACTATTTTTATTGGCAGAGGAGATAATTGTGTTAGGTGCTTCACAATTTAGTTTTATTTTTAGTTCTTGCTAATTTTTAGTGTATGTAGTATTTTGGTTATGACATAAAACTGAATTCTGTGAATGACTATTGTTCAAGTCCATAGATTATTGTTAATAGTTATCGATAAATGAATTTTGAGATTTATTCTCATTTACTGATGGTATATCTGTTAAAAGGTTTCAGGTGCTGCATCCTTGACTGGATTGTGTTACATCAGATTCTTAATAGGCAGCACTTGTGGATTGAATTGCAAGTAAGGTTTTATTGTTAATATAAAAACTTGCTTTTTGTAGATTTGTACTTGTATTTAAATATTATTGTCTTTTTATATGTTTTTTCTGCTGGAATCATATGTAAATGGTAGCTACTGATAATGATAACTTGAAACAAACAAATAAAGATATTGAAAAAGGTAAATAACTTTGGTACTCTTATAAATAGATGTGTAAGCATATGAAATGGTGATCATGTGAAGTTTTGATGGTTTTATATCTCTGCTGTCTGTAGAATAATAGCCACTGGTTTTTGAAAAACCAAGGACAACAAAATGTATAGTTGCTGGACTGATATAGTTCTGATCTCTATGACTATACAAGCAAATGACCTTGGATTGGAAAAAGTATGGTGTTTTCATCTTGTGCTCTTAGATTTATAGTTAACTAAATAGACAAAAGGTGGCTACTAGAGGGATGCATTATTTCATAAGATCTAGATTCAATCATCACAAATCCAAGACTTCTCACTGAACGAAGCCACAAGCTAGATAATAGTGTGAGGATATTGAATGAGTAGGCACTAGATAGAAAATTTATGTACAATTTTTCCTGAAACCATTGATTAGGAAGTCTGGCACTTGGTGGCACTTCTGCTTGGAGAGTTTGGCATTTTTGTTAACAGCATGGGTATGCATAGGAAATGGTGACCTTATGATGTCTTGATAGTTTTATACCTTTCCTGCTCATAAGATAATGTTGATTGTGGTTTTTGGAAACCAAAAACAACAAAATGTATAGATTCTGAACTAAGTTCAGGTCTATATGACTATGCAAGTGAATGATCTTGGGTTGAAAAGATTATGGTGTTTTCATCTTGGGCTTCTATCTCTATAGTTAACTAAATAGGTAAAAGAAGGCTGCTGGAGGCTTGCATTACAGCATAAGGGCTAGGTTCAATTTTCAGAAATCCAAGATTTCTGGCTGATAAATACCACAAGCTAGAAGCTAGTGTGAAGATGTTGGATGAGTAGTCACTAGAAAAATATTTTATGCAAAACACTCTTGCATCTATTGATTATGAAGGCTTGCACTTGTGGGGCACAGATGGAGAGTTTAGTATTCTTATTAACAGCATGTATAAGCGTATGAAATGGTAAACATGGGAAATGTTATATTTATAAAACCCGTAAACACCTTCTTCTTACAATATATATATATATAAACTTTAACAAATACATATGTATGAAGAGAAATTAACAAAAGGAAAAATAACGGAGAACGAAGAACCTCTGATGAAAGTAAACGTCAGTTATTTAGCTTTTCTTTTTTTATTACACGTAAGCTCCCAGATATAATACTATGAATTCATCATTATCCGTGAGAAAATTAGATATATAAACTTTTTATCTTAAACTATTATGAATTCAATAGAAAATAAACTAAATACATTTTTATAAATAAATAAAAAATTAATCTATTTAAAATCCAGTTTTTAAAAGTCTCAAAAAAAAAAAAGCTTTCACTAAATGTAATTATATACTTTTTCCTAAAATAAATTTAAAATAGATCAAATTTATGTATATGTGGGTGTGGTTATATGCTGGACTATTTTTATCATCTAAAGTGAAATTATTTTAAAATAATTCTTTTTTTTTTTTTTGCTTTATATATAAAATAAACTTTATTAATTACAAATTATGTACTAATATTAACATATATACTGTGGGAAATTTTTATTTATTTATTTTATATGATATATGATGTACGGCTTATTAAATATAAGTCTTTGGCTAGTGACTGAAGGTCTATATGATGATTCAATTTTAAAGTATAACTTATATCTTTCAAAAACAATGAACAACTAAGAAAAATATTGTTTCGCTAATTTTTTTTTCTCACAGTAATTTTGGGTATATATTTTAGGGCATATAAATGGATATTATACCATTCTTTATTATTTTTTTAGAACCTTATATTTTTTGTTGTCGAAAATTACAGAACAGAAAGCAAGACACATGGTTCTAACAGTGAGAATAATTACTATAGCAATGTATGGAGTAAAATGTTTGGTATTTTTTTCAAGCAGTTTTTTAGATTAATTATTTGCTTGTGGAATATCAAGTGTCTTGAAGATGAGAAGTATGGAGGTGTTTCAAAAATGTGTATTATATCTTCTGGATGACTATTACATAAGATACTTGTGGAAACCAGATTTAATTTAAAATGGTTAACGAGGAAGGTTTTTGTAGAAATTTTGTTGAGTAGTAAGTTATTCAAAAAGTTTATCCACGATTGAGGTATACACATATTTTGGAATCTGATTAAAGTTTTGGCAATTGGGAGGGTTGATAAAAGATATATATCAGGATATGTAATTTTTTTCACATCTTTAAATGGCATGCCAGTTAAAGATTTAATGTCATTATTGTCCAACAGATCTGCAGCCTCAATAGCATGACCAGTATAAAAAATGACTTGCATATGGAAGTTGAGCAAGCAGTATTATAGGTGATGGAACGGCTTTGAAGATTGGATTAAATGTTGTTGTTATGTATATTTTAGCTTTGATATAGAAGATGTATGCTTGAGGACATATTAGATTAAAACCATCTTTGCAAATAATGAAAGAAGTACTTGTAATTTATAGAAGGTGTGATGTTGATCCCCAGATATGAGATTTTATTGCAGTCATTAAATTTTTAACAGTAATTTTAAAAAAAGCATCCATGAACTATATAGTATGAATACCACCCAGAATATTATTAATAATATAAACTTTTGTTATAAGGCAAAGCAATTTTGGTAGAAGCTTTTATTTTTGTAATGAACTCGTTTATAACTATATGATTTAGATGATGGCTTAATTGTGTTTTGAATAAGTTAGTTTGAATTCTGAAAAAAGATGAGTGTTTACCTGTAAAGAGTAATGGAAGAGTGTGACCTGTAGCTATCTGCCACGTGGAGACTTGCAAATTTGTATTATCAATCCTGTTAAAGTTTTAAATTTGTACAAAATATGAAGAATGATAGGAATATTTAGTAAGTCTCGACTATTCGGAAATTATCAACAAAAAATATCACATTAACAGTAGTACCAAAATGAGAAAGAATGACACTTTCTGTGCATTGCTTAATCTCTTTAATTATGGGATCTATATATATATTGTAAATAATAGCGAACAAAGTGGTAAGGCTTGTGGGATACTCAGCTTGATTTGAAAGAAGACAATAGGCACATGTACTTTTTTAATTTGACGGATCTGTTGGTAAAATAAGTTTTTATGGCAGTGATTGGATGTATAGTTATGCAGAAGTTTGCTTATTGTATTAAATAAATATTCCCAGTGCACCAGATTAAAAGCAGACTTAAAGTCAGCCTGGCATGTAATATAATTTGTTGATTTATTTTGTTTTGCATATAATATTTATGCCTATGTTAATAAAATAGCCTGGGATTCTTGGTGGCTTTTAACAGCATAATGTGATAAGGGTTGTATAGGGAAGATAAGATCATTTAGTTGTTTAAATATAATTTTTGCAAAGACTTTTTGATAAATAATCTCCAACGTGATAAGATGAAGGTCATTTTACTTATGAATATAATGCTTTTGAATTGTTTCTAAAGTGCAAAATTACATTAGTGGATAGAATAGATATGTGATATGTATGTGAACAACATTGATTATATTACTTATGAAGGGTGGAGAAAATAATATAAATTTAGATGCTTATAAATATTAGCTGGAATAAGATCATTTGCTGTTGAGGTGTGTGAATGAAAATGCATAATTTCATCAAAAATTTGTTACTTTGAGATGTCATAATTTTGACAAACATGCATGTTACAGTTAATGGACAATAGCTGATAATCAACTGCTTTAAGAGTATTTTTTAAGTGATTAAAACATTTGGTATCAACATTGGTGCCACACATGAGTGTATTTTCTCTCAACAGAATTGGAATACCATAAGCACATGGGTGGCTTGATTTTGCATAATTGATTGTAATTTTTGTCAATGCTGTAAAATTAGGGATTACTTATCTAAGCCTAAATATTATAGAATCTTGGTTATAAAGAGCAAATAGATGTTTGGGTTCACTTTGCAGCTTATAAATAAGGACTTTTGCATCAATGAATTTTGTGATAGCTTGAAGAATTGAATTTATATCATCAATACATTGTTTTATAAGATTATATGAATGATAATCTACTAATCAATCAGAAAAATTATTAAGAAATCTTTTTAGTAGTTTTCATATTTCAATCGAAGAGAGATTTTGCAGTTGATAAAAATAATTACTAGAAATTAATATATTAGAGATATCATCATTAGTTAATTTAAAATCACTAGGAATTTTCCACCTGAACATAAATTTATAAATTGTTGGTTTATTTTGAAGATAGGTGAATTTAATTTTGAGTTCAGTAAGAGAAACAAAAAAGATTCAATGAGATAATCCCTTGATTTCCAATAAACGACACACCATTTGGAGGATAGAGTAATAGTAGTGGTAGCAAGGCCATTTGTCTGAGCTTTAGTTTCAAAGTGGATGGAAAATCATTATAGGAGTAACTAAAATCACCACACATGATAGTTAGGCTAAACTTATATAGGATTTTACTTTAGGCAATGATTTCAGTATTTACGATGTCGTGTGCTTTTTTAGCATGAAGATATTGCAATAAGATAGTATAATTGTGACTGAAAAATAAAAAAAAAAAAATAATTGCATTAACAGGCATGAATATTATTTTTAATTTTATCAGTGGAACCCCTACTCCTTGTGCTGACCTGATGTCCGGCTTATGTACCAAGAATGTAATCTAAAAATCCATTAAAACAAGAATTTAACTTAAGAATGTGAATTATAAGATATTTTGTAAACTGAAATAATAGTCATTGGTAAACACTAATTAACGTAATTGAGGTAAAAAAAAAGTTAAAAGGGTATAAATGGAGAGGTTTTCTTTTGATAAAGATTAGTTGTTATCTTATGTAAAAATAAATTAGACCTCGTGAAATGTACTGTATACCAAATATGCTTGAGTAGAGAATTTGTCTCCCTCCATTCTTCTGTCCATCTTTGGGCCAGGATCTGAGAAATGCAATCCAGCTGAGGAACCAAAGAAGTATGCTTGATGGATGACCGTGGCCCTGCTACTAAAAAAAGACCGATTTGAAAAAAAAAACATGGATACAGATGGTCGATATGGGAACTGCAACCACTGTCATGAATTGGTGACTGTGCCTTAATACTTTTAAGATGGACTCATAATTCATTACCAGGACAAGCCCACTCTATTTGTACACACACATCTCAGTTACCGGTAACTTTTACATTTATAGCTATACTATAGAATTTAAATATATTTGCAAATTACCTTCAGATGTATTTAATGAGGCTTAGATATGTATAATAATGATCACTAATTGTATTTTTTTATATGTAAATAGTTACAGATTGTTAGCATAAATCTTAATTTGCATGATTTTTTTTTGCTTTTTTTAAAAAGAGAAAGAAACAATTTGTGTTTTTTATATCATGTGGAATATATATATAGGAAAAACTGAAAGGTAGTTGAATGAATACCTGTGATAACTACGGGTACTTTAAAATCATTACAATAGTTATTTGACTTAAATTACTTCTTCCCACAGTTGTTATTTGATCATTAAAGGTTTTTTTTTTTGTTTTCAAAAGAAAGAGAGAGAATCAGAATGCATTACTGTAAATGTAATTGACATGATGTTTAATTTTATAGCCAGAATAAGAAAGGTGTCTCTATCATAGACATGTGTCTACGTTTTTTTTATATGTATATATATTGTAACGGTATATGCCGTTACATTAATTTAAAATTTAAATAATTTTTTTCTTAAGTTCTTAAATAAAAGCAAAAAAAAAATTAAAGAGTTGTTAAACATGTATACATATTCGCACAGATGCAAAACTTTAAAAATTTATCTTTTTTTAAAAAAAATATATACTTGAACGTACTTTTTTAGAAAAAAGTACAAGATGTAAAGATAAAATATTTTTGTAAATGGAAATGATTGTTTTATAAATTAATTGAAAAGTAAACTAGCCCTTGGGGCTTTTATATATTAAAAAGTCAGTTGAAAGATATAGATAGGAGAATAAAAAGAATTAGCTTGACCAATGGAAGCACCAAGCAACAAACGCTCGGACCCTAATGAAAATGAGTGACGTTTTGTTCGTTGAATCCAGAGGAATACTATAAAAGGAAAAATATTGAAATTAAGAACAGTTTCAGCTTGATTTTTGTAAGAAGAGCAATAAGACGCATTTGTCGCTCTCTCTCACTTATTTCAAATAAAATGTTTGTAATACCAGGATTGAACCAGCTTAGGCCTCCTCCAGAACAACAGACCAAATTTCAAATAGAGACATCATGAGCATTGGCACCAAGAACCGTGATTCTCCTTCTGTAAGACATGAACTATAAAATTTAAAAATAATTAAGAACTTTCGTTTAAGCTTTTAATATTTAGAACCTAAATTGTAAAATGAACTCTTATCTGACTTTCAAATTTCAAATTGATAATTAATGCTTAGATTTTATACATTTAAGTTTTAAAAAAAAAAATCATTTCCATTTTTTTTTCTATTAATATTTATTTGTAGAGATTATTTAAATGCATTAAATTTAAGTTGAGTATTGACGCTTGCATAGATTTGTTCATGTTTAATTATGTTTTTGTTTTCATGTTTGATTGGAATATATAGACATTCGATAAATAATGATATCTTACATTGAATATCTAAAATGTCTTTATTAGGATTTCTTTTTAGTTATTGGTGTCAATGCGGCATCTTATGATAAATGCCATTGGGTTTCTTGTGAATTCCCTCTGCAATTACATCACTGACTTTATGTTTTGATCATTTATGTTTATTTTGAGATGTTTTTGAGCGTGTAATCTATGAGTCGATCTATGTTCAACATTAAAAAAAAAAAACTTTTATAAATCCATCTGTGCGAACTTATAAATGTTAAATTTAAGTCAGGCATGAATGGCTATATAGATTTGTAAAGTTATATTAATTAATTAGGGGAGGGTAATCTTAGGTTATTCGTTTCCTAGTTAAATTGCGTCAATGGATTGGATATATTGGTGTAATTAGTAGATGTAGTCTATGGTTCGCTACATGTAGGATCTCCATTTATATGCCAAACACACCCTTTTTTGCCTATGGAAGGGGTAATAAGATGGAAAATGCAGTCGCTTCCTATGGAGTTTTTTGTTTATTGTTCTTCTTGATGACAGATGTAGCAATCCTGTTTGGTTGAGAGTCAATGTCTTCTCTAACCTTACTTACTGTTCAGATGTACATTCCTGACAGTATAGTATTTAGTGCTGTCGTATTTTCAAGCTACATTGAATACATTAATGTATCAAATGGATTGACACCTGTTTGACTGCGAACTTTTGGCCTAAGGTTAAATAAGGGATAGAATATTTTCTTTTCAAATGCAAATCTATGTAGTTTATTCATACTCGACAATCTTAAAATAAATATAAAATTCATTTTGGGGATGATTTAAAATCTTAAAATAATAATTTAAATTAAAAGAATATTAAAATCTAAATAATAAATGTTATTCCTCAAATTTTAAAATGATTATATATGTGCGTAGTTTGTGTGTTAATTACTGGCAGTGGATTTTTTTTTTTTTATATGTAAGATACAAATTAAACAAAATTATATTTTAAAGTTATATATTATTATCTCTGCATCTCCACTGAGCTAGTGACTTGGGCTAACGGTCCAAATATAAAATAAAGTGGGATCTTAACAGCACGTATCTGCCTACTCTATAAATTTTCTAGGTCCAAATGCCCAGATGGCACCCTTGTAGTGCAGATTATGGTAAGTCTGTATAGATCACCCACCCCGACCATTATAATATATATGATTTATGTTTAAAGAGTACTCCGTATATTATCGATACACATTTTGAGTCAATCTAAGGGTTGTGAATATATATATATATATGTCTATAAGAGACGCAGTATAAATAGGTGTTTATAAATTATTGTTTTAGTTTCCCGAAAACATAACATTTTTGACAATGGGACAATAATAGTTCTTAATTTCATTATTATTGACAAGAATGGATCTTTTTTGGTGTACATTTAAATAGTAATTTGGGTTGTGTTTAAATAGTAAAACTGTTTTTAAAAATTTAAGTGACAAAATTAAAGAAACAACGGGTTTTTTTTTTTTATGGATCTTTAAATAATAATTTTCGTTACTTTAATTTGTTTACATTTGATTGACAACAATTAGTGGGAAGGGGTGTTTTGTGTATTTTTAAATAATAATTTATATTTTTTTAACAACAATTATTGTGTGTGTATGTTATGTTACTTTATCAATTTGGTTAATAATATTTACTGGTAGACATTTCACTATCATTAATGCACGCTGTGCAGACAACTCATCACAGATCCAGTAATGCAGCAAACATAAAGACTTGATGAACGGCATTTGAAATCTCTCAAACCAGCTAACTTTTTGAAGTGCACATTTCTTTCGACAAGAACGAGACTTATAAATGAAAGTCCAAAGATTTTTATGGACCTTAAGTCTCATACATTCACCACACAAACATCTCTTTTCTTTAAGCAGGATGTTTTTCTGCTGTAAAAATGTTACAGCACTGGCTTCCGTGTCTGGCAATTCCCATCTCTTCATATTTTCTGTTTTCGAATTTGCCATACTTTTTGTCTCGGAAAATTTGTCGCTAAAACGTGACTCAAAGCGTGATCTTTAAAATATTATGCTAACCCACTATAATCAAAAATTTAGGAGGAATATAAATTTATGAGGAACAATCACGATACTGTTTAAATTTTTAAAATGTAACAGTACATCGATTCGTCTTAAAAAAAAAAGTCACCAATGAAAATTTAAATAATTTTGACAGGATCAAATTAATACACCCTCTTACGATATTGTTACATCAAATACATAACACAGCATTACGATATAGTGCGTGACACAAACAACTACGGCATTTACCCCTGCTTTTAGCATCGGAAAAAGCCACACAGTTAGCCGCTAAGCCAAGTTAACATTCTTTCTAGATTTTTTAGCGTAAAAAAGAACACTTAACTCTGAGTTAACAATCTTTCTAGGATTTATTTTAGAAAGAATGCTTAAAGGCTTGGGTGCGGCCGTGGAAACGGCATATTTCTAGAAATTTAGCTAGAAATCCCGCCTCTAGTGGCTGACACGAAGGATCAGATGACAACCTTTATTTTTTATTTGAAACTAATTGTCTTTTATTTATTAACAAGGAAAACATATTCCTATTTTTTAAACTTAACAGGTAATTTATAATTGATTTATTGATATTTATTAAATATTAAAAAATAAAACACACGGGGATATTAAAAAAAACAGAATATATGGGAGGAAGTAAATATGCTTCATATAATTAAACAAAAAACATGGCTGCCACTTGGTGTCTCAGCTGAAATAAGTACTGTTATTTGATTTATATCTCAGGATAAAAATATTTTTTACCCATGGATAAATATTTTAACTTGAGTACCAAAGATAATAATGCAGATGGCAATGCTACAAATTTTCTTCAAGCAGGATCTTGTAACCAGAAAGAGGCATCTAATACGCGAAAAGGAAAATATGATATTTCTCCAATTTGGCTTTACTTTCAACAACTGTGATGGTAATGAATAACCTCTATTTAATTTGCAATAATGTTTTGTCTATGAAGAGTATGAAACTATCAAAATTAAAAAGACATTTTGAATCCAAGGTCTTCATATGTCAATAAACCAAAAGAATATTTCGAATGACTGTTAAAAACTTCAAATAAAGAAAAACAATATTTTGAGAAATTTATAACTGTTAATGAAAAATATTTACTTGCATTATATGAAGTTTCATATCTGATTGCTAAAAATAAAAAGCCATACACCATTGGGGAAGATCTTATATTACCTGTTGCTATTAAAATGATAGAAATACTTCACGGATGTGAATATGGTGATGAAATTAGGACAGTTCCTTTGTCAAATAATACTGTTACTAATAGAATTTCTGAAATTAGCAATGACCAATTTGAGCAACTTATTACTAGATTTTAAGACAGCCTAATATTTACAACTCATTTGGAAGAAACAACTGATATTTCAAAAATAGCTCAATTATTAGTATGTGTCAGATAACATTTATAAAGAAAACATTCAAGAAGAATTGTTATTTTGTCGTTCTTTGGAAGAACATACAAGAGGAGAAGACATATATAATAAAGTAGACACATTTTTTTAAACTGAAGGTTTAGAATAGAAAAATTGCTTTGGAGTATGCACAGATGGTGCAAAAGCAATGACTGTGGTTTTAAATCATTTGTTAAAGCTTCTGGTAATAATCATGTAGCTTTTACACACTGCCTGATCCATCGAGAGGCTCTTGCAGCAAAAAAATTAGCAATGGAATTGAATGATGTGCTTCAGAATGCTGTCAAAATTATAAACTTTATTAAAAACCCTTAACAGCCATTTATTTTTAAATCTTTGTAAAGACATGGACTCTGAATACAAAAATGTGGAAGTAAGATGGATGTCAAGAGGGCGAAGTTTAAGAGGATTATTGTTATTAAAAGAAAAAATTATTGTATTTTTAACCGAAAAAAATCTGATCTTGCTGCTCTTTTTCAAAATGACTTATGGCTATCAAAGCTGTGCTATTTGTCTGATATTTTGGAGAAGCTAAATGATCTTAACTTGTTTCTTCAATGAAAAAATAGCAATATTTTTACTTAGAATGATAAAATTGAAAGTTTTATTAAAAAGATCAACATTTGGAAGAGTAGAGTGAAAAATGATTCATTGGAAATGTTTTAGACTATCGACAATTTTATAATTGAAAAAAATAATTGTAAAGCTTTAATTTCAAAAATTAAAACAGGAAAAACTCACTATACACATTGCCACACACAGCAAGCTAGAGTAATCAAGGGATGCCAGAAGGCTTGTGCATAAAATCCCCATCTAGTGCCTACTTATCCATTATCCCCAGACTAGTTTCTGGCTTATGACCTTAGTCAGTGAGGAGCCTTGGATCTGAGAGCACTCCAATACGTATAGTCAGTTTTGCATGTTTTAACAGCAGTTAAAAGCAAGCATAAGAAACAGTGATCATGTGATGTTTATTGGCTTAATTTCAAAAATTATTATAAATTACTTAAAAACTCTAGAAACACGGTTTTGCAAATACTTTATATCGAATTCAGATTTCAAAAAGTTATCTTGAATTCAAAGATCAGCTTTGATTGACATTAATGAGATTAATCACCTGCCATATAAAGTCTAAAATGAATTTGGTGAGCTATCGAGTGACTCAAACTTAAAACTTGACTTTCCACAAAAATCCTTGACTGAATTCTGGATCGAAGCTAGAGCTGAATTTTCCACAATTTATGAAATGGCATTAAATGTTCTTCTGCCATTCAGCACCATATACTTAAATGAAATGACTTTTTCAGCTTTAATGTATATTAAATCCAAATATCGTAGAGCGCTGAAAAACGTTGAAGATGCTTTATCTCCAGCAGTATCAAATATTTCACCAATATTTAATTTGTTATACAGCAAAAAACAAGCACATCCGTCTCATTAAAACGTAATTTTATTTCATTAATTTTTATATACAATATTTAAAACAAATCCTAAAACTACTTATTTTCATATGTTTACCAAAGAAATAAATTATTTATGGGAATATTTATTTCTATATCTATTTTACATTTAATATATGGGGTCGCGGAAAAATCTCGATGATAAAAAGGGGTCATGAATGAAAAAAGTTTAAGAAGTCTGGTTTAGTTTGATGAATTTGTTGGTAAAATAATTTTTTGTGGTAGTAGTTAGATGTGTATGGCTAAGCAGAAGTTTGCTTAGTGTGTTAAATAAATATTCGCATTTTACCAGATCAAAAGGAGCCCTAAAGTCAATATGGTATGTGATATAATTCGTTAATTTATATTGTTTGCATATAATATTAACTCCGGTGCTAAAAGAATAGCTTTTAACAGCATGATGTGAGAAGGAATGGTTAGGGAGACTAATGTCATTGAATTATTTAAGAATATTTCTTGCAAAGATTTTTTGATGAATACCCTCCAATGTGATAAAACGCAAGTCATTTACAGATGGATATAAAGCTTTTGAGTTATATCTAAGGCAGAGAATTACTTTAGTGGATAGATTAAGTATGTGATTTTCACGTGAACAAGATCGATTTTAATGCTTATATAGAATGGAGGGCTGCAGAAAGGAGTTTGCTATTAACTGAAAGGAGACCCTTTGATTCCTCTTGGAGGCCTTAAAGGAACCGAGCAGGGCAAATTCCTAATGTCCACTCCATACGTTCTTGTCGTTGCAGCTGTTATTACTATATGTTTATTCATATAGTATACGAACATGGATGGGCTGCTCACCAACACGCATTAGCCAGCGTGGTGAGTTTATTGGCTTTTTACCTCTGAGTTTAAGATCAAGAAACACCATGGTCTTTCTTCTCAGTGCCTGATAAGGCAGAATGAATGTTTGTGTAAATGATAAAGATTTTTCCCAATTATACAATTATGACAGACAAAAATAAAGCATGGCCCCTTAATCCCAGGAGGCTGTAAAGTCACCAACCAAGGCAGCGGTTGGTGGCCGAAGGTGGAGGGTGCTAAGAATATCCTGGAGGCGGACCCAGGCTGCCATTTGATGACGACTTTTTATTTAGGTACTTACAACTGCAGATCACTTTCAAGTGAAGGAAGATTGCAAGAATTAGAAGAAGAATTCTCTTATATTAAATGGGATATTATTGGACTTTGTGAAGTTAGAAGAAAAGGTGAAGAGACAATTGATTTAAAAAGTGGACATATGCTCTATTATAAAGGCACAAATATTGGAAATACAAGTGTAGTAGGATTCATTATAAATAAAAAGTGGAAGAACAATATTGTGGAGATTGATGGTGTATCAGACAGAGTGGCAAGATTAGTTATACAACTTAATAGCAGATATCAAATGCAGATAATTCAGGTTTATGCCCCAACAAGTTCTCACAGTGATGAAGTAGTAGAAGATTTTTATATGAATGTACAAAAGATCTTTTGATCAGAGTAAACAACATTTTAAAATTGTTATGGGAGATTTTAATGCTAGAATTGGTAAACAAATGAAAGATGAAAGTGTTGTAGGTAATTTTGGTTATGGTAATAGAAATGAGAGAGGACATAGACTTGTGGAGTTTGCAGAGAAGGAAAAACTTTATATTATGAATTCTTTTTTTGAGAAAAATGTTAGAAGGAAATGGACATGGAAGCATCCAAATGAAGGTACAGCAGAATTGGATTATATTTTGACTAACAGGAAATACATATTTCAAGATTGTAATGTTCTTAATAAATTTAACACAGGAAGTGATCATCGATTAGTAAGGGGTAAGATACATGTTAATGTAAAACTAGAGAGACAAAAATTATTAAGAAAAACTATATTTACAGTTGATACTCCTAATCTTCAGAAACATTCTAATGAATTTAAATTAGAACTTACAAATCGGTTTCAAGTATTAGTAGATTATGAACATGATTCAGATTTGAATGAAATTAATATGAAAATAACTGATACACTTTTAAAAACTGCAACAAAGATAGCTGGTAGAAAAAAGCAGCAATTGACTAATAAAATTTCTACTGAGACTAGAGAACTTATGAAGAAAAGAAGGAATATGAAGATATGCAAGAATGATGCATTAAAAAGAATTGAATATCTCGAATTTTGTAAAATGGTGCGGAAAAGAGTTGAAAATGATATAAGAAAGTATAACTGTGAACTAGCAAGAAAAGCTGTAGAAGAAAATAAAAGTCTTAAGAATGTAAAACAACATTTTGGTATTGGTAGGAAATGTATATCTGCAATAAAGAAAAGAGATGGAATTATTACTAAAAAGAGGCATGACATTATGAAATTGGTAGAAGATTTTTATCAAGAATTATATAGTAACAAAGAACAAGTACCTTCTATATCTATTACATCTTCCGAATTGCCCAGAATTTTAAATGAAGAAGTGAGAAATGCAATTAAATGTATGAAAAAAGGAAAGGCTCCAGGTAATGATGGAATTATAATTGATATATTAAAAGAAGCAGGTGAAGAAACAGAAAAAATATTAGCAAAGTTATATACCAAATGTCTAAATGATAAAGATGTACCGGATGATTGGAAGAATGCAGTAATAATATTAATATTTAAAAAAGGTGATAAAGAAGATATTAGAAATTACAGACCTATCAGCCTTTTATCAGTTTTATATAAAATTTTTACCAAGATAATTACAACTCGTCTACAGAGAACCTTGGATTTTCACCAACCAAGAGAACAAGCTGGATTTAAAAGTGGTTTTAGTACAGTAGATCATATTCAAGTATTGAGAGAAGTTATAGAAAGGACAAATGAATATGAGTTGTCATTATGTTTTGGATTTGTAGATTATGAAAAGGCATTTGATTCTATAAACATTTCTTCAGTGATTAAAGCATTGGATCATCAAGGTATAGATCCAGGATATTGTCATATTTTAAAGAATATTTATAAAAATGCAACAGCAACAATTAGATTACATAATGATACTGGGAAAGTCAACATTGAGAAAGGTGTAAGACAAGGTGACTCCATATCTCCAAAACTTTTTACAGCAGTGCTGCAAGAAGTATTTTGTGGATTAAAATGGGAAACTAAAGGAGTGAAAGTAAATGGAGATTATTTAAGTCATTTAGATTTTGCAGATGATGTAGTTGTTTTTGCAAATAATGCTTCCGAGCTGCAGGAAATGTTGCAGGAGTTATCAGATGAAAGTAGGAAAGTAGGACTAAAGATAAATGTTAAAAAGACTAAAGTAATGTTTAATCGATTTGCTCAAAATATGAAAATAAAGATTGATTATGATGAATTAGAAGAAGTTAAGAGTTATAAATACCTTGGTCAGATTATTAATACAGATGGAAATATAATGGATGAAATTAATCATAGAATTAAACTTGGTTGGAGTGCTTTTGGTAGAAATAACTTGATATTAAAAGGAAATATGCCTATGTGTTTGAAAAGAAAGGTTTTTAACAAATGTGTTTTACCAGTTCTTACTTATGGATCTGAGACTTGAACACTTAATAGAAGATCAATACAGAGACTTCAGACCACTCAAAGAAGTATGGAGAGATGTATGTTGGGAGTAACAAGAAGAGATCGAAAACGCAATGTATGGGTAAGAGAACAAACAGGTGTTACTGACCTCATTGAAAAAATTAAAAGATTGAAGTGGAGTTGGGCTGGACATATTGCTAGAAGAGATGATAATAGATGGACAATTGAAATTTTAAACTGGATTCCAAGAGATTGTAAAAGACCCAGAAGGAGACCACATGTAAGATGGATGGATGAAATAAGAAAATGTGTAGGGGTGATGTGGAGAAGAGAAGCTAAAGATCGGAGAAGATGGATTAAAGTTGGAGAGACCTTCATCCTGCAGTGGATTGATAATGGTTGATAATGATGATGATGATGATAGAATGGAGAAGATAATATAATTCAGATGCTTATAAATATTAGCTAGAATACGATCATTTCCTAGTGAGGAATGTTAATGTAAGTGTATAATTTCATCAAGAATTTGTTGATTTGAGATGTAATAATTTTGATGAAGATGCATGTTACTGTTAGTAGAAAGTAGATGATAGTCAATTGCTTTAAGAATATTTTTCAAGTGTTTAAGAAGTACGATATTAACGTCCGTGCTGGGCACGAATTAATTTTCTCTCTATAGTATTGGAATACCATAAGCATAAGGGTTGGTTGATTTTGCGCAATTTACTGTTAGTTTTTTAACGTTATTGCTAAAATATTAGGGATTACTTTTCTAAGCCGGAATACCATAGTATTTTGGTTATAAAGAGCAGTTAGATGCTTGACTTCACTTTGCAGCCTATGAATAAGGAGTTTTGCTGAATTGATATCAACAATATGTTGTTTTATAAAATTATTCGAATGATAATCTGTTAATAGATCAGAATAACAATTATCTAGAAATTTTTTTATTTGTGTCCATATTTCTATCAAAGAGAGATTCTGCAGCTGATAAAAATAATGGAAATTAATCGAGATATCATCAATAGTAATTTAAATTTTATGAGGAATTTTCTGCTTGAATGTAAATTTATAATATGTTGATTTATTTTGAAGTTTTGTGTGAGACATCGATATGTTCAGAGAATAAAGCATTAGGCAGGTGCATTTATGTTTTGACATCAGTAGGAGAAACAAAAAAAAGATCAATGAGGGAAGATCATTGACCTTCAATAAAAGACAGAGCATTTGAGGGAAGGAAGAGTAATAGTAGTGGTAGCAAGGCCAGTTGATTGATCTTTAGTTTCAAAGTAGTTAGGAGATCATTATAGTAGCAATTAAAATCACCACACATGATAATTAAACCAGGCTTATGCAGGATTTTACTTTGGGCAATGAGAAGAATTTGATGTTTTTGGCATGGATATATTGCTATAAGATAATATAACTGTGAATGAAAAGTAAAGAAAATAATGATTGCTTTAATTGACATGAATATTATTTTAAATCTTCTCAATGGAAGTTGTGTACTATTTAGAACCTTTATTCCTGTGCTAGTCTGATGTTGAGCACATGTATTTATTATATACAGTCTTAACAATGATTGGTTTGGTTGTTAAAGTAATTTTTGTTTCTGTAATGGCAAAAATATCAGCATGGTGTTTATTTAAAAATTAACATAGGTATGACATTGTATTGTATAAGTTAAGACCTTGCACATTTTTGTGGCCATCTTTATACTTGACATATTATGTTTATGAAGAGTTGGAATGAGCTTTTCTCTGGAGTGTTTGGTGTTGGAATCAGATATTGCAATTCATTTACTATTTTTAATGGCAAAGGAGATGATTTTATTAGATGCTTCACAATTTGGTTTTATTTTTAGTTCTTGATAAATTTTTAGTGTATGTAGTATTTTGGTTATGACACAGAACTGAATTCTGTGAATGACTACTGTTCAAGTCCATAGATTGTCATTAATGATCATCAATAAGTGAATTTTGAGATTGATTCTCATAACAGCAATTTACTGATGGTATATCTGTTAAAGAGTTTCAGGTGCTGCATCCTTGACTGGATTGTGTTACATCAGATTCTTAATAGGCGGCACTTGTGGATTGAATTGCAAGTAAGGTTTTATTGTTAATATAAAAACTTGCTTTTTGTAGATTTGTACTTGTATTTAAATATTATTATTATTGTCTTTTTATATGTTTTTGCTGCTAGAATCATATGTAAATGGTAGTTGCTGATAACGATAACTTGAAAAAAACAAGTAAAGACCTTGAAAAAGGAAAATAATTCCCAAAATGCATTTCTGCGGAAAATGCGTCATCGGAAAAACGATTGTTCTCGTCAATAAGGTTATGCATAAATAAAATGTTTGTAAATTAATCGTGAAATAATTAATGTTATATTTTTAAAATCAGTAAACAATTTCCTCTTACAATATATATAAACTTTAACAAATATATATCTGTAATCTACATATATATAATTTTTTTATATGAATTCAATTTAAAATAAATTTAATGCATTTTTATTAATAAATAAAAAATTAATATAGTTAAAATCCAGTTTGTAAAAGCCTCAAAAAACGCCTTCATTAAAGGTAATTATATATTTTTTGCTAAAATAAATTTAAAATGGATATTGTTTATGTAAATGTGTCTGTAGTTATGTTAGAGTATTTTCATCATCTAAGTGAAATTATTAAATGTTTGAAAAAATTCGTAGTTGTTTTTTTTTGTATTTTTCTATGTACTTTCGATTGTTAATAATAAATCTCAGGTCATTTCATGTATTTCATAAAACAAAAACTTTTGAGTAAGGTCATTATTCTCTGTTTTTCAATTATCTGGTGCCATCAGTGGTAGTCTAATGTTTAAAATGACCTGGTAACTATTAGGTTTATGAATACAGGCTTTAAAGAGATGCTTTAACCGCATTTGTCAACGTCAACAATCAGAATTTATTCTGACTGCTCTACTTTTACTTTTAAAAGCAAGATTAGTGAATGGTTTACAGACATATAGACTATTATTCTCAATTGAAAATAGTTTATTAATACTTCCACAATCAGTTACTTCACTAACACCATAATTTTCCTCTCTAATACTTTTTTATTTAATTTCTATTTTTTTAATTAAGATGGCTACTTTTATCAACATATGATCTTCCACATTCACATAATATTTCAGGAAGGCAGATCATATTTGTAGGCACATATTAGTTTAGGTTTTGCAGTGCATAAGATTAGAGACTACTGTTTCTGACAATAGAATAAATGAGCATCTAATTATAGAAACAAAACCACAATCATTTTTCAGAAAACTTCTAGATATTTCATTGATTCTAAAAATATAATTGATAATATATTTAAACTAAATTTCACATTTCTATGATTTATCTAAAATATGAGAGAACATGTTCAATTCAGATCTATTGTTTAGTTTTGAAATTCACCTCATCAAAATTTCTTGAGTCTCAATGTTAATTCTTTGTCATGGATTTTAAGAAATTTGTGAAGTTAATTTCCATGAAAATATAAAAAAAAATGACAAATTTCATTTGCCTTGGTTTGGAAAAGTTTTTCATAAATGTGTCAAATAATGTAACATTATCTATGGCAAAAAAACATTAAATGAAGATGATAAATATCAGAACAATTCTTGCTAATGATAAGGTAATAAAACATTGAATTGTATATCAATATCTGTCACTGCTGTTATCCACCATCAGAAATATTTACATAAAAGGGCTCGAAATGCCAATAGTACATTATTCCATCTTCCCCACATGTCGACTTTATTATATTGATATTGCATTTGTTATATGGACATATAGTGAATTATACAGAAATTCTGAATATCTGCATCATATTTTCTTCAATTAAATTCAGAATCAAATTAGAAGAACAAAAAAAAATCTGAATTATTATATATTCTTATGAGAAGACTCCCTCATGAAAAAATAAAAACTACATTTTACAGAAAATCCACATACAAAAGCCTTAATACTTAGCATATAGACTGATATATGATACTAACACAAAATATGGAATTATATCACTATAAAACAGAGTAAACAGAGTTTGTTCAGAAGCCAGTGATGTAGAAAAAAACCTGTATGTAGTAAATTTTATAAAGAAATGGTTGTTCATAAGTAGTAATAAGAAAATCTTAAATAAACAACAAAAAATATATACAAGCCACTATAGGTAATATCATATATATTCATATGTATTATGGATAGACAATAAAAAATAGCTGTCTGGGGTTTGCAGTATTACACCATTGCATTAAATTATTACGTGCGGTATCAGATGTTTGTAAAAACTTCAATCTCTTCATATCCCTTTCTATAGATATATCTGGGTCCATTCAGGAATCTCTCAGCAATTTTACACAGAACTTCCCTTTCCATTCACCACCCCAGTTTTCCCATATTCTTCTCTGTACCACTCCATTTCATTTCCACAACATAATTTTTGTCAACTTCATGACTTTTATATCCAAAAATCCCTTATCTTTTCCAAAGTCCAGTACAAAAACCAATAAGCCACTTTCTGTATAACCACTTTGTTCATATTTATTCTTCCACAATTTCATTATGTGTTCCCTTTCTGCTTTCAGATATTTACATTCAATTAACAGATGCCTAATATTGTCTATGCCTTCCTTACACAACTTTCAGACTAAATCACCCATATTTTTCCATTTATGTGTATATTCTATTATTGCTAAAGATCCTGTTTGAGCCTTAAATAGTAAATTACTTTTTATCATAAATTAACTCACACCCAATATTCTGTTAACTTCTATAAATATTTAAACTCCTTTTACTCTCCATACTAGCTCTCCATCTCTTCAACCCCCTATTCTTTATTAAAGCATCTATTCTTCTATCCCATTCCTTAACACCATAATACTCAACAATTCTCCTAACACAATCATCTCACCTTTTTTATAAGTATACTGACATAAATTCCTTATCTAAATCTTCTGCATTTCACATTACCTTTCTCACCCATCTTATTGTCTGCCCTTTATTCATAACCCAATTAAATACTATTTTGGCTATTCTTTTATTATCCATAAACTGCAATCTAATGAATATTTTCCTTTTGCTTTTTGAATCTCTCATATAAAAACTTGACCATCCCATTTCTCCTTGAATTGCCTCCTTTGCTGTCCACATTTCTGCATTTAAAGTATGTCTTCCTACTTCTCTTTGAACTTTTTCTAAGTAATCAAACATCCCGTTACAAACACATAATGCATCATTATTATATGTTAACCCTGCTACTACCACTTCCTTCCATACAATTCTAGCTTCATCATATTTATTATATGAGAACACTGCTAATTTCTTTATCGATTTCTTTCTTTTCTTTGCTTCATTTATCTTTTTTTTCTCCCATTCATCCAAGCAATTTCTCTGATTACTTAAGATGATTCCCAAATAGTTATATCTATTCACCACACTTACCTTTATATCTTCCAGTAAAAATTCTCTGTCTTCTTTTTCCCCAATATTAATCATAATTACTTTTGATTTTTCTTCACTAAATTTAATTCCCATCTCTTTACCCACCTTTGCACATGTCTTCAGAATAACTTCTATATCTTCTCTTCTTTTTGCACACACAAAAAAAACATCATCCATAAATAAAAGAGCTGACAATGTATATACTCCATTGCCACCTATTAATGATATTTCTACCCCTCTTCTTAGTCTTTCTATTGCTCTCTCCATTTCTCTCAAATACAACAAAACAAAATAGGTGACAAAGGACATCCTTGCATTAGTCCCATCCCATTTTTAACTTTAACTGATTCTATATTCCCTAATTGATATGTGTAGTAATTATTTTTATATAATTTCTTAATAATATCCACTAAAGCTCCATCCATTCCAAAATTTACTAAACTTACCCATAATTTATTTCTATTTACTCTATCATACACCTTCTTTATATCTATAAAAACCATATATAAGTAGTTAATCAAGCTCCCTCTAGTGTTAAGTTTTGTCCTCTGACTGGGACACATATTTTAAATATAATAAATGTAGGAAAAATTATACAAAAAATAATAATTTTGATTAATAAAATTTAATAACATAAAAGAATCTCTCCTTTGTTATTCAATACAAAATTATATAAAATTAATAATCCCTTGTAAAAACTCGTTCTACTGTTGATGCCAAAATTAAAGAAAACTTCTTTAATAAAAGTTCATAATTATCCTGATCGATCAGTGGGTCAACTTTCTTCAGGTGGTCAAAGTTCTTATATGCTTTTTTTTGCTATTACTGGTATGAATTCTTCATTTGTTCCATTGGCTTTCTTTTGATTTCCTCGGCTAGCTCGATACATCCTTCATTCTCTTAGTTGATATTTGCTCAGATAGCTCCAGGTGTGAAAACGAAATGTAATTCTATGAGGGAAAATTCCGATGTTTCTTAGCCAAAGAACATTTCCTTGCCACTATTTAATGTTATATTTTAATTTCTCTCCAAGGTGCTTTCAATATACAAGCCCAAGTCCAAATGCCAAGTATGTAAACAAAAGGAAACTCCGTTATATATATATTACGAAAAGGATTCACACCTATCGATTTATTTTTGGATACATTCTTACAGTTCTAATTTTTGTGCTTTTTTAGTTATTTCTTTTTTTTTAATTAGTGAAAAAAGTTCTGGTTCAATTAGCATAATAGATTACAAAATACTTTTAATATCTGAAGTTTCAACAATAGAGCTTATTGCTAAAATCTATACAGTACTTTTTTCTCCCCCCAACCCATGCTTTTTTACGAATTTACGACCAAAAAAATTTTTAGTAAAAAGAAATCTCAAGTTTTTATTTTAGCTCAAGATTTAATTAATTTATAAGTAAGTAAAAAAAAAAATCCCATCAAAAAAATGCTGATTTCTTCAAGATAAAGAAAAAAACTACTTAAAAAATAGCGTTAGTGGTAGAGTTGTCAGCACAGCCACCTTACAAGCATTTGTCCCGGGTTCGCTTCCCTGCCGATGCTTTGACACATGAAAAAAACGTTATTTTAAAATAATGTAATAAGTATGCACTTTTAATAAAAAAAAATTGATATATGTGTTATATGGAGGTGAGAGAAAATACTCTCTCAATATAATATTTTTTAAAAATCCCCTCAGTGTGTTTTTAAAATTTTGTGTCCATCCCCCCGAGAGATAAATTTTAAAAAATAAGTGTTGTTTTTGCTTAGCGTTTATTTTCTACATAAACCAGTCTTTCCTCACCATGCTTAAATCAGGACTTTAATCTATTGTATTTAATTGCTGGTGGTTAAAAAATGAGATTGTAGCTTCCCCCTGCGATAGATAATAAATGTGTACAATTCAATTGATAAATTATAATTCAGGCGGCCAATAGATTAACACCTTGATTTATATATATAAAAAAAATTCTAAGCATAAGCGTACACTTATGCTTTTAAAATCGATCATCACAGGAGAATGCACAGAGATTTTTAAAGCGTAAGCTCTGAAGAGTTATTTATAATTTAACTGTTACGATGTAACACAATATTTTGAGTAAAATTATTTTCCTCTCTTCTTCTGTTGCTTGCTTAACCAGTGATGATGTAGGCTATTCTGTCAATGGTCCAGTTGATTAAAACGTCACCTTAAATTGAATATTCATGAATCAAAAGGTCTAAGTTTAATTCCTGTGCTAGTGCTGTATTTTCACTGGTCAATGCCTGAACATCTGTAGGAGAAAGAATAATATCACTCACTTATGAATATACTAACCTGTGTGCTATTACTGACTGTTGATATATTTAAAAAAATTAAGTAAAGTTTGAATTTTTATGAAAATAGTTAACAATTAATATTAAATGGTGATTATAATCCCACATAAAATTACTACTAAAATATCACCATCATAAACTTTTAGACAAAGGCTTTAAGTAGCCCTGTAAGTCTTTCAACATTTTTTCATTGAATAACGATGAGGAAAAAGATGTTAAGTCTAATTTTCAGTGACTATTAGAACATTTTTCTGTTGCTAGATATTCAATTACAAACCAGAAATGAAGAGTTACCTGCATAATTATAAGATAAATATATAAATATAAAATCCTGTCTAATTTATTGATCAGGATTCAAATTCAGGTCTTAAACGCAGCAGATAAATGTGCGACCTTTCTTTAATTGCTCAAATAAAATTTTCCATTTCTGACATTTTTTTTTTTTTTATATTTATCAATTAATCCTGTCAATTTTACTATATTGCAACTATATATCGGGGCAGAAATCTTAGCATGCATTTTTCGAAAAATTCTTCCCTCTTCAGGTGACTAAATGATATCAACATCAGAATCTTCATAGCCCTGTTTACACGTCATTGATAATTTACCCCTCCCACTTTGCGTGAGAGTGATCGTAAGCAAAATGGGCTGGTTTCTATCCACTATATATATATATAAAACACTCAATTTCGTATCATTATTAGTTTAATTTAAAATAATTAGTTTTACATTAAATTATCATTATTATCAACCATTATCAATCCACTGCAGGATGAAAATCTCTCCAAGTTCAATCCATCTCCGATCTCTAGCCTCTCTTCTCCACATCATCCCTGCATACTTTTTTATTTCATCCATTCATCTCACATGTAGTCTATTTCTGGGTCTTTTACAATCTCTTGGAATATAGTTTAGGATTTCAATATCTATTATCATTCCTTCTAGCAATATGTCTAGCCCAATTCCACTTCAGTCTTTTAATTCGTTCAACAATTACAGTAACACCTGTTTGTTCTTTTACGGTAAATACTTTTTAATTAATTAGCTGATTTGTATACCTTAGTTGTACTCATTTGCTTATATATATATATGCTAAAAATCTAATATTATTTTTACTCTTTTTAAAATAAACATTCATGTTTTAAGTAATGACTTTTTGCTTTAATTTTAAAGCAATATACGTAATTATATTATTGAATATTTGTAAATACAGTAACTAAATAATTAAAAAAATGTATCCACTTCGGAGCGCTTTCGATTATCCCAGTAATCGTATTTTATCCACTTAGGAACGCTTTCGATTATTTAGTTACTGTATTTACAAATATTCAATTATATAATTATATATTGGAAGAGTACATGTACGTATGTGAATATTTAAACAGGCACACTTATATACAGAGCAATAAATAGCGTATTTCTACCAAACCAATCGAGGCTGGTTTCGTTAGTCTTTTGTTTAATAAGTGTATCAATAATGATTTGTATTAATATAAAATATAATATGTTATATGTCAGGTCAACGCAAAAAAATTGGAAGTAGATTTTTTTTTTACAACAAAAAAATGAGGTTAACTTTTTATTTTAAATATGCTAATAAAGTATCTATTTGTTTCATATTTAATACCTGCAAAATGTTTTTTTTTATGGAATACAAAATTGTTAAACATTCGTATCAATTAGCATAAAAACACGTGATTATTAATAATACATTTTCATGACATTTTTTTATGGTTTAGAATCGTTTTTGAAAATATCTTTGTATCATAGTGATATATATATATATTAATAAAAGAATTTCTATAAATATATGCAATATAAATCTAAATTATTCTTTGTAAAGTAGAATGACTTTTAATAACATCAAAAGATTTTGAGTTTGATTTATTTCCCTCCTCTACGATTCAGAAATATTTTGTTTTGTATTTACATCTAAATTAATACACACATATTTTTATTAATTCATAGACTAAATTAAGTAAAATAAAATTTAAAAAGTGTTTTTATTTTAGCTTTTTAGCAAATTTTTATTAAATCGTGACGTATTTTACCTCAGATATTACAAGTAACATATAGATATAAATTATTCATGTTTTTTTTATTAGTTTCTGCAATAACCTTTATAAATATTTTTTTAAAATTCAATATGAAGGTGAGTTTTTTTATTTACTGATTTAAAAATATTTAATTTGTTAAATTTGTTAAACTATCTATTAGAAAGTTATAATTTTGATTTTTTTTTTTATTTGAAACGAAACTCTTGGATTTCTATTCGAAATCTTCGATTATTGTAAACAGGGCAAACTTGTAATGGCCACACTATATACACTTATTATTGTATTTGATATTACCGGGCATTTTGGCATTTTATATCTACTGCAAAAACATGGAAAGGCAGTCCATCAGAATGCATTTACTAGTAAATTTATTGTTTTTCTTTCTGACTCCAATACCTCTAATTAGTACTAGGATAATTTAAAATATCTCATAAATTTTATCTTAGGTAGAATGAATGCAAGCATATATACATGAAATCTGATTTTTTTATATTTACAGGCATGACAATTATATAAATATAAACATATTTAATCTTACATAATTATAACATTAATTCCACCTTCTTTAGTATCTATATAGGTAACTAATCCTTAGATTTTTGATTTAAACAATTTATTTTTAGTTTTTTCTCATTTCCTGAAGGCAATAATCATGAACCTGAGAGTTTTAAAAATACTCTGGTTTTGAACTTAGACTAACATTTGATAACGATTTTCATTTAGTTTTCTATAACTGTAAATTTATATATGAAGAAAGAGTGTCAAAAATAGGGCAGAAAAGATGTGTTTAGGGGCAACTAAATTAAGAAATAGGCTTATACTTTATTAAATGGCACTGAAAAGTGGAATGAAATTTATTTTGAAAACCAACATTGTAGAGAATGATGGTATATCAGAGATGGTGACAGGATCAGTTATTCATCTTAATAAAAAAATAATCAAATGCGAATAATCTAAAAACATACCCCATAATGTTCTCATTGTGATAGAGAAGGGGTTTTTAATTATCATTTTTTACCATTATTGATCCAAAACAGAATGGTTTCTCCGAGTTTAATTCGTTTGTCATCCGATTACCAGCTTTTCCTCTCCACATCTCACCAGACAATTTGTTTATCTCATCCATTCATCTCACATATGGAAGTTTTTAAAGTCATTTTTGTCTTTTAGGAATCCAAAAACTTCAAATATTCATCCATTATCTTCTTTTTCAAAAATATTTCCAGCTCAACCTAGTTTCGATCTTTTAATTTTGTTAACATCAATATGTTTCTTTCTTGATCCAATAGATATGCAAAATGATTTTAATCCGACCAACAACATTTACAATTATCATAAAAGATTTTGATATTAGAATTGAAAAAGTATTAAAAGGTAAAAATATTTTGTTAAATTTGATTGTAAAAACAAATATGAGAGAAAAAGACTTGTTAAATTTTCAGGAAAAATTCTGTATATTATGCATTTATTCTTTGAAAAAAGTCTGAAACAGAAATTAACATAAAACCATGCAAATAAAGCTACAATAGATTTTGGATTATCTTTTGTATAATCTACTAAACTAACTTTTATTCGAATTCAGTTATTACATCTCTAACTGTTTAATGAAAGAGTGTGTGTTGACAGAGTATAATATATATATTAACATTTATCTATTTTAACTATCCTGTGCTGAACTATAATAACTATAGATTGTTAAGTATTTTAAATATTAAACACTTTGTCCTAGACAAGTGTGAAAACTTTTATAAGTTTTGTAGCCACTAATAATTTATTATACTTATATAGCATATATTATATTATGATGATCATAATGAGTAGTAATTGGATTGCAACAATATAGTAAGTCTCAACTTTTAATTATTAAATACTTGAAAACCACAACATAGGGATAGTAACCCACCAAAACATTCATGTTCCAATTTTCACCCCAGACAGAATCATTAACTTCAAATTACTGTTGTATTTTTATTATTATTTAACTTCAAACATTATTCCTATGATTTATACTCAACTTTAAAATACTTTCATGTATATATGCACAAAATAACTTTGATATTACAGCTTTCTTTAACTTAATATATTATTATTTGTAAATCACATAAATAAATATTTTCTTAATTGTTTAATATTCAGTCTCAGTATTTCTCAACAGCATCACTTTAATTACATAAATCTCATAGTAATATATTTTATAATCGATCTCTGCCAAAAAGATGAGCGCACGCCGAAACATTTCTTATCTTTATGTAGTAATATAAAATAAACAATCGGTCATTAAATGTTAATTATCTTACTCATGTTCTTAGTGCAAAAATTTTAATTTGCTTACGATATATTTATTAATAAGCTCATTCAAATTTCACAATAATTTAAAAAAACTTTCATCTCTTCAATCTACATGAGCAAAAGAATCATATACCCACAAACATGTTTGCATAACCTCTAAATCAGCACTGTGATATATTTTATGGATATATATCTAATTGTAAATTAATTTCTTAATAATTTCTTAAGACATCAAAATATAAGGCATTTTAAATGATAAATTTAAATAATAAAGGTACTACAATTTTTTTTTTTTCAAATTATACAGTTTAAGCAAGTTTCATTTTAGTATATTAGTAATATAAAAAGGGCCTACCTCGATATTAAATCATCAATAATAATTGGTCTTCCATAAATCACTCTATACCAACAATTAAACAACTATCATTGTAGAGTTATATAAAACTCATTTCATTATTCAAATCTTATATGATAAGTCGAGATCTAAATATATAAATAAACAACAACACAGTATATATATTGTATATATGAATTGAGTTGCTTTAAATTCCTATCATCATGCTGGAAACATTATTTGTTTGGTATTGACCAATTACTCTGCAAGCTACATTTAATTCAGGCAGATCAAAGTCTGTCATCAGTGGATATGGTTACGCAATTTCATGAAGGTTTTGGCATAGATAAATGGGATCGCAAAGTTTGAATTTTTTTTTTCTAGACATATTCAAATAATATATTATTGTATACGTAAGTTTTCATAGAACTTTGAAAATATTTTAACCATGAATAATGTTAAAGCAGATGGAATCATGCCTAATTTTCAAATAAGCAATTAGCAAAAAAAAACTTTCTTGTTCATCTTTCTAGTTAAATGTGCTCAAACTTTTTTACTTTTCTTTTAAAATTATTTAAACAAAAGTCTCTCCCTAAAAATAATAATACAGAAATACATTTACAGATTAAAAATATTCCTAGGAAATATAATTTTAAAATGAATAATTTTTCATAATTGATTTTAGAGAGAGAACATTTATGATTTATTTAGATATTTTTTTATAATTCATAACAAATATTTTTTTTTTTATGTTTTGGGCCTATATATTGTAACCCTCTCCCAACACCTCTCCTACCCTTTTTTAACTACAAATACCCAGGAGCACCAATTCTATTGATCATAGAATAAACTACTAGTCTGATCTTGCTTTAAAATTATTAATGAGACTCTTAAAATACTGTCCTACCTTAGTTTAGCTCAGTTGGGAGTTACAGAGATCTATAAGGTGTAAAATGTATACTAGATATGGGAGGAAACAATTAATAGGAATGAAACATCTATTATGTTCTAAAATAAATAAATAATTAAAATTGGTAAAGTTCTACCATTTAAATTTACAAGTTATAATTTAACCTCATTTTGTCCCATCATCCATATGCATTGAACAACCTCTACTGTGTGATAAAATTAAATTAATACAATAAAGATGTAATGGTGATTAACTACACTGTATGGTAAGTGAGAACTAAATACAAAATATAACATTACTTAACTTTTAATTGTACAGTAATTTAAACTAAGTAACTGAATTAATGTATAATCTAAATAATAAGTGAATATCTCATGGGATTAATTTATTGCATGGCTTAATTTTAAATCTATACTTTCCAACAACTACTAGTTACTATCATAAAGGGAATGACACAAATTAAGCATTATCCTAATAAAATAGTAATGGTTAGATAATGAAAGAAATAGGATGCATTTTGATTTCAATTCACCATCTAAATAATAACTGAGTAACAAAATTTCAGAGAATCATTAAATAATTAAACATTTCATGTAATGTTTGGATCAAGAAAAGCAACATCATCAGATCTGGACATATTCATCATTAAATTATGAAATAGTGCAATCATATCATATTGGATATGTGAGTGTGTGTGCATGTGTGGAAATATAGAACAGGAATGCATGTCAAAGAAGAATTCTGAACACAGCTTTAAATAAATAAAACATTTATTACAAGATAATTTAAATAAACATTGGTTTTATAGTTTACGTGTATACATGTTTTGGGGTAATTCTAACATCAATGATTAAATAGTCTACATGAAAATAAACAACATAAAATAAGCTTTCTGTATTTTATTTAACATATGCCAGCTATCAATCCATTTTGATAAGCCTATGAAAGGAAACATTATAATACCAGCACCAAAACAGCAAAATATTAAACTAAACTTCTGGATATTTTACTTATAAAATATACACAAGCTATCATTCAATTCTGATTCCTATGACAGAAAAATGTTATAATACTATACTAAGATAACTAAGCATGAAATTAACTTCCCTGTATTTTACTTCAAATATACATACATTACCAGTCAATTCTGATATGCTCATTAAAAAAACTCTGTTAAACAGTGGCACTAAAATTATAAAATGTGGAACTAAATTCTTGGCATTTTTACCTCAAATACACATCAAATAATATGAGAGGGGTTTAAATCTATGAGTAAGAGGTCAAGCTATCCTTCACAAGCCAAATAAGTAATTTTATTAATTAGCTACCCTTTCTTTTTTTGTTTGCTCATTCAAAATGAGGATGAAACATTCCGAGAGTTGATAGTATAAAATCTAAATAATTAATATGATATGATTTGAAACAATAATTAAAGAGTTACACTTTAATGATGGATTTCTCCATACCTTCTAAATCAATATTTTATGCATGCATCTGAATTATGTTACAGTCATAAAATAATTAATATAACTAAATCTGATCAGTTTACTTATGAAATTGGGATAAGTGTTATAATACAGATGCTGACAATGGCCAACCAAGCTTTAACACTAATTCTACTTCAGCTGTTCTGTGAGAAAAATCAATTCTACCTTTATTTTATTTTCTTATCAGCAAACTATCTTACACTTGGCTATGAAAAAAGAGGAACACATTCCACATGAATATGTGAAGGACAAAAGACTTTCTTAACTCTAATCACTTAAATAACAATATGCAGTGACTCCCTAACCTTATTTCTGAGACTAAAAACAAACTGGTGTGGACATGGTCTCAACACCAAAAGAAATAAGGAAAATATACTACTTGGCTTCACATACTATAATTTATAAAATACAACTACTTAATCTGGAGAATATAATCCACTCCTAACAAATATTTCAACAAGCTAAGGGAGAGTTCTCTCAATCCCTGACAATATATTATATAATCCATTTATGGCAAATACTCAAATAAATTAAGGGAGAGTTACCTCAATCCCTTACAATACAAAATAAAACAAATAATTTTGTTCTGCATAGCCACTAAATATATTTCAATCTAAGCATGATAAAGAAATAATAAATTCACACTTAAACAAATCTCTAAACTTTACACTTCTTTTTGGCACATCCATCATCCAAAACCAAATGGGAATTAAATTATTTCTACCTTCAATTCAAACATTATATAACTGGATTAACTAACAAACCGGTATATTGAAGCAGTCGGATCTAAGTTTGATCCTAGCTTCATGATCTTTCACATGTAGCCAACTTCAAACCCTTGTACTAACCTTGAATTTCCGATGCAATGGGGCTTTATACGTTCAGTCCATGCTAGTTTCCTTAAAGAAAAACTATTATAAATGTGTGTTAAAATTAACTCATTTGAGATTTAAACTAATCATTTCTATTAATAAATTCATGTTAGAATTATTCATGAATTTATATATATTATAACTGCATGGATTGTGCGTATATATTTATAAATATCTAAATGTACATATTCGTTCTAAAGTTTCATTGCGTCGGAAATGTTTTATTTTACTTTAAATAGTTTGTTCAAATTTTGAGTGATTAAAAGCTACATTCTTTCGATAAGCTTTCAGATTGTTGCTTTCCAAAAACAATGGGTAAATTTTTTATTAATTAGAAAAAGATAAGTATTTAAAATGTAAGGACGGGCCTAATTAAAATCATTTTCTGATTTTAAAAATTCATTTTCTAATTAGAAAATGAATTCAAGTTAATGAATTTGAAAGCCTTATCGAAGGAATGTATCTAAAAACAACTAGATTAGGAAAGAAGCGCTAGCCTGAAGGCATTAGATACAGTATAAAGAGCCCAGGAAAAGTTTCCAAGCAGCGATTATTCCTCATTAAGAGAAGCCATATATATTTCATTAGAGAAGAAGCCGCCGAGTTAAATTATAAAGTAAAATAGTGTTTCTACCATGGTGGGGTGGCTTAACTTCAGGAGTCTGACTACAGTTCCTGAAGTCCCCTGAAAATCTTCAATGTGGCTGTAATATAAAAATTCATATACCAATCGTAAGCTGCGTAAACCTTAGAGAAATCCTTCAAAATGTCATTCAAATAATTTTCCAAAATGCGCATCTATGTTTCATTCAACTGGACTCTGCCGTGTGTAATTTAAGGAGCCAACCATGAAGAAATGGTAATATCTTTCTTATATGAACTGCTACTTTCTCGCCGGTCTTCGAACTTTATTTTACACTACCTTTAAATTAAGTACTGTTAAAAACTCTTCTCTTTCCTTAATGTATTAATGCTATTTTAAATTATGTAGCGATTCCCTATCTTAATCTCTAGTCTTTAAATTTAATATTTGTTAACTTTCTCTTTTCTTACGATGGCAGTTCATTTATTATATTATATATATTTATTGTGTGATTTATTAATGTTGTTTATTTTTTATTATATGCCAGTAATAACTTCAACTCGATAATAATTTCCTTCATTGCATTTGCCTTGCTAAATAATATTATATTTATTTTTACAGTAATTCTTACCCAATAGAACTATTTTGATACAGTTCTATTAATTATCGAGTTGAATGATTTGTACAATTTTTGCTATTTTATTAATGGCTAATAACAACAAATTATTAGCTCAATTTTTAACCTATGCTCCCGGCCACTTTACTGAATTTATAATAGTTATTTATTCACATTAATATATTGTTTCTCAAAAAGGTTGATAAAGGAATTAAATGAATATATATTCTAATTCAAATGTTATACTTTCTATTAATATTCAGGGAGGGCATGAGATTTAGGGTATAATTAAAGTATTTTCTAATTGCATTAAATATTTGTTGATTAAAGCACGTTTGACTTTAATTTAACTTGATCAGGTCATCATGTAGAGCATTCGTTATATAAAATGGGTTTTATTATTAATTAAAAGATGATTACCAAGTCATCATTTTTCCGAACGTTGCTGATGCGAGCCATCTCCTGCTTCACAGGTTTGTCCTCGGTGATATTACTGTTCGTTAAATTACATAGGAAGAAAGTACTTCCTCACTTGCTCGTTTTATATTTGGAACACCAAAGGTTCGAGGCTACAACCCAACCTGGTTTTCCGTGTTCTATGGATCCTTCATATAGGGCATCAAAGACTTGTCAAATACAAGCGCCCTGCTATTTTCTCAAATCACAGACAAGCCATTATTTTTCATATTTATTCTTATAGTTCATAAGTCGTCAGTACCATTTATTTCTCAGTTCCAGTAAAGCCCGCTCTCATGCTCGTAAATCGTGATGAATTGATTTTATTAAAGTCAAACAAATTCATGTTTATTTATAATTAAGTAAGTTTAATATTAAATATTAAAGTTATTCCCTAAACACGTATCTTGCTCTTTGTGAATTGATTTACGAATGTGAAAATAAATCTCACATTCTTTCTTTTAGAATTTGAATCATAATTTCTGTCACAGCCAAATACCTTTATCTACTTTTACTTCCTCGTCGGGGCATATATATATATTTCTCCTAGAATATTGCGTAGTCGTATTGGCATATAATAAGGACTGCCATTCTTATTGTAAATATAAATTCCGTTTAAAGACTAGAGATAATCTATATCATAATCTAAAAGTTGAACAAAATTATTATTATTATTATTAAACATTTTATTAACACATTTGGTTTTTAACTTTCGTTCTTATTCAATAATTATTTTTAATATTAATGCTCGCTGTCTGTATTGGCAACCCGAACACATATATATATATATATGAGTTGACTTATAAAGATTCTTAGCTATTTTATTATACTTCATTAGAGTTAAATCAGGGGTCTCATTAATCATCATCATCCGTTGAGCTAGTTCCTTGGCGCATAGTCATGTACCATCGATATATGTCATCCATTGATTTGATCTGAGCTCGTGAGTTGGGTTTGAATTCAGTTTGGTTCACCTGAGTTTGAATCCGACTTTGAGTTTGGGTTTGTTGGCTTCTTTTTGACCGGTACAATTTAAGCATAATAACGCACACACAATTTCAAATCACATTTGATAATAAATACTGTAATGACATTACTTAATAAGTGATAAAAGAAATAATAAATAAATATGTAATTTCTGACAAGTATAATATTTTACCTTGGAAATATAATAATTATTATTAAATAAGCAAGACAAAAGAACTCTTTAGTGTATTTGGCATCAGACCACAAATTGAAACAAAAGTTTTGGTTTGGGATAAACAACAAATCTTTAAATTTGAAGTAAAACTATTATTAAGAAATAATTATTTTATAACTTCTTAAAAATGCAAAGATAAACAATAAATTTTATATAATGACCTCTTTTCAAAGATGAGCTGTTAACTCCTAATAGCAAACAGATATTTCTATTTCTAGCACATGCATGTATAGAAACACAAGTACATAATAAAAACTATATTAAAATAATACTAATTACCCAGTATAATATTTCCCCGTATACTTTTGCGAGACATTCTTGGAGACAGAAATAATAATTAAATAATAATAACAAGAAAAATATAAGACAAATACTTAATCTACCTATCTATCAAATGCTAACAAAATAATAATAATCATTAAAGCCTTTTTTAGCTGGAATGAAAGTTCATTTATAGTCTGTATGTGACATATCTTGGTCAGGTACTAAATGATGATGATCATTTATATAATCATAAATATTGATAAACACATAACAAGTTCCTACAGGGAGATAATAATATTAATTAGATCTAATTAACAGCATTTCAAAGTTTTTAGCAATAGCTAATGAAACCGCTGATAATATCACATATGGAAATTTCCATTATGGCAAAACAAATATTTATTATAGCACAGGCATAACAATAATTTATTATTTAATTCATTAGATTTGTTTAAGCATTCGTTCTAAATTTTTTTAAGAAGTTCAGTTCATAGAATTCATTTAAATTCACAGTAAGTTTATTAATAATATACTTTAATAATAAAATCAATTGCAAACAAGGAGAACAATAAAATAAAATAAATTCACATCCAATTTCATGCCCTTCTACTCATTCATTTATCAACACATTTAGAGATAATTTAATAGTTCATTAAATCATATGTCATGCATTTGTCTCTTATTTCCAAGTACAAATGGTTATGTATGTATCTTTGTCAATATTAAAGCAGGTTATAATAAATTATCTGCATACACCCTTTCATTTCAACCAAAAATTATCAACCAAGAGTCTCTGAAGTGTTTAATGAAAAAGTTCAGCATAAATTTTCCAGAATAATAGCAATAAAATCCACACATTCCAGTTATTTCTTTAGTGTTAGAGATTAAATTTGAGTAAATCAAACATATAATATAGATATGCATTTCAATTACTTCTTTAACACTAGAAATAAGATTTAGGCAAAATAGATTTGAAATATAAACACACATTTCCATTATTTCTTTAATATTATAAATTAAAGTTAAATAAATTTATAATATAGACACACATATGCATGTCAAATGATAATTTTAGTATTTAAACTAGTCAGGTAAAAGCAGGAAGATGTACCTTATTTTACTTTTGTCTATGTCTGCATATTACTTCCTTATTTTCCTCAGTAGAACTTCTGAGTTATTTTCATCCAGAAAATCAATAATAATTTTTACTTTCAAGCTTAAACCATGGAAGAACTCAACTTGTAGAAACAAAATTGTACTAATAAAAACTTTTTATGGAGAGAGAATTGTTGAAATCAGAAAACCAAAGTCAAAGTTAACTTTTTTGTAAAGATATTTCCCTTTATATCAGATTATTATCTAAGCATCTGTTCTCCCATAATTCCAAGGTCCCTCAAAAGTTCAATTTTGAAAAAAAATTGCTCCTCCAGAATATGCAAGAATCTTTCTATCTAGAAAAAGACAAAGAGAAAAAAGATCACTTTGTCTTTTTTTAAAAAAAATATTAAATTGAATCAAGAATAAAATATTCTGTATTTCTAAAGTAACAAAATAATAAAACTAATGATAATTATTTTAGTAAATAAAATAGTTGAGAATGTACTTTTTTGTTTAATAATCCATTGGTCCAGTGATCTATTAATTCATTTAAATTGTGTTTAAGTTGGTTACCCAAGCTATTGACTAGGAAATCAAATATTTTGCTATGAAACATGATATTTGGTGGTTTAATAAAGTACATAAATGGAAAATGAAGCTGAAAGATGGCACAAGCATATGTGAACATCGATAAATACTCTACTACAGGTACTAAACCAATCTGACTAAAGGGAAAGTTTCTATGATGATGAGCCAAACATATTGTACTATTTACACTATGGATTGAAATATTATAAACAAATAAATCAAAAAATTATCTAGGCAAATATCAATACTGTTCTGCAGAAAAATAAAACAAACTTGGATCAATTTAAACTAAACTGAAATTTTCTTACATTAATTACTCACTAAAGAAAAATATTAAGCATCTCAAAACTTCCAAATTATATCTGTAAATGCTTTTAAACATAGTTTTAGGTCATTAATAAAAAAAATTAACATTTCAGGTTATTTCATTTTTTTTTAGTGAGATGCAATAAGCTGTTACTGAAACAGTGCTATATAATTACAATCAATGTTTTTGGTGCCTAACCAGATGGTTACAATATATATATATATATATATATATATATATATATATATATATTGTAACGATATATAAATATGTTGTTACATTAATTTAAAATAAAATCTTAAAGTTCACAAATAAAAATAAAATCTATTAAAAAAAAAAAAAACTAAACGCTAAAATTAAAATGTTTGTTAAACGTATATATTCGCACAGATTCAAAACTTTAAAAATATTTTTTAAAAAACAAATAAATAAATATTTGCACGTACTTTTTTATAAAAAAAGTACAAGACTTAAAAGTAAAATATTTTTGTAGATGGAAATGATTGTTTATTAATTATCCAAAAGCTGTGTAATTAAAAAGTCAGATCAAAATTAGATAAGGAATAAAGAATTAGCTTGTCCAATATAGAAGCAGCAAATAAAGGCCTGGACCATAATGAAAAAATGGAACAGTGACGTCTTTGTTCATGGAATCCATAGGAGGACTATAAAAAGAAAAATATTGAGGTCCAGTGAGTTTCCAACTTGATTTGGTGAGAGGAACGATAAAGATGCACTTGTCGTTCTCTCTCATTTAGTTTAAAAAATGAAAAGACTGTGATACCAGAATGGAACCAGCTAATGCTACCTCCAAAATATCAGACCGGCCTTCCCTGAAAGTCTTCGTGGGAATTGCCAACAGGAACATGGATTCTACTGTGAGCTATATGAACTAAACAATTTTTAAAATCATAAAAAAAAAGAATAATTAAAAACTTTCGTTCAAGCTTATGAACTTATATCTGACTTTTAAGTTTAAAATCAATTGAAAATGTTTAAATTTATATGTTTTGCATTGATAAACATCATTTTCATTTTTTTTCTTATTGTATAAATTATTTATTGTATTAATACTTATCATATAAATTATTTAAATGCATGAAATTTAAAGTTGGGTATAGACATTGCATAGATTCATTAGCGGTTAATTGTGTTGCTGTTTCATAGTCTATTGGAATATATAAGTCATCAGGCACTGCGGTGTCTTATGATGAACACCATTGGGTTTTTTGTATTCCCTATGCAATTGACATTATCGATGATTTTGTATTTTGATCGGTTATGTTTATTTTGGAATGTTTTTAACCGTGGAATCTGTGCAGCCGATCTATACTCAACATTTTAAAACAAATTTTATAAAATTCATCTGTGTGAACATAATAAATGTTAAATTTAAGTCGGACGTGATTGGCTGTATAGATTTGTAAAGTTATATATAGTTTAAGGGAGGGTAATCTTAGGTTATTCATTTCGTAGTTGAATTGTCTCAATGGATTGGATATATTTGTGTAATTAGTAGATGCAGTATGAGATCTGCTATGGACAGGATTGCATATATATGCCACACACCTTCTGTTTGCCTATGGATGGGTTTGTAAGATGGCAAAGGACCGCAATCCATTCCTATGGAGTTTTATGTTTATTGTTCTACTTGCCAACAGATGTAGCATTCCTGTTGGTGGAGAGACAATGTCTTCTCTAACTCTACTTACTGTTCAGACATACATTCCTGACAGTATAGTATTTTGTGTTGTCGTATTTTCATGCTACATTGAATACATAAATGTATCAGATGGATTGATGCCGGTTTGACTGCGAACTTTTTGGCCTAGGGTTAAATAAGGGATAGAATATTTTCTTTTCAAATACAATCTATATAGTCTATTCATACTCGATTCACTAAATAAATATTAAACTCGTTATTGAAATCTATTTAAATGTAAAATTAAAGATTAATATAAACATCTAAAATGTTAAACTTATTCCTCAAATTAGAATGATTTTATATGTGTGTAAATAAATATTTTTATGTGTTAATTTCTGGCAATGGCTTTTATTTTTTTTATATTTGAGATATAAAGTTATATTTTATAATCTCTGCTGTTCCACTGAGCTAGTGACTTGGGCTAATGATCTAAATATTTAAATAAAGTGGAATCTTGCACGTATCTGCCTACTCTATAAATTTTTCTAGGTTTAAATGCCTAGATGGTGCCCTGTAGAGCAGATATCATAGTTTGCGGTTAGATTCGATCTTCACTTTCATTTTGATCGTTATAACTGGCTACCCAACTTGGGCCAATCTTTAATAAACATGAGTGCCCTGAGAATTTTAAAAGTGAATCATGCCCGTAGTATTTTTTCTGAAATTAGTATAAATATATTTGTTGTATTAACGTAAGGTTATACTTGGAATTTTGTCTTAAAAGTACTGCCAGTAAGAAAAATTGCGCATATGTAAAAATAATAGCGCAGAATAAAACGTAATAATAAATATAAATCATAATTTTTTTAAAAAAGTCTTGTTTAAATTAAAATCTAATCATTCAATTTGCGTAAGTAATAGTTAAAGGTAGAAGAAAAGAAATTTGGAAGGGAGGGGGCAGAACTTTAGCTGGTAATATGGAATCAACAGTCAACATTTTTTTTAATCATTATATTTGTGTGTAATTACTGTTTTGTCTTTTAAAAAAAAGTTTTGTCCTTTTGAAATTTTTATATATAATCAATTTGTGTACCATAATTACTAACACTAAGTAAATTCTTTTTTTTTTAAAGTTTTTATTTTTTGAGGAAGTTTACTGATATGTAACAATATATAAATATGTCATTACATTAATTTAAAATAATATCTTAAAGTTCGCAAATAAAAATAAAATCTAT